>WNWK01021781.1:0-33596 GCA_009830355.1 Cherax destructor | reverse complement strand
TCCACAGGACATCCTAAACCCCGGGCAGCTGCCATGTTTGGAGAAACCATTGAGTTGAGACAACGAAGCTGAAAACACGACCGACACTTGCCTCCCCTAGTATGCCAGCCGTGCCATTTCCCTGGCTGCTTGCTTCCTCCTGACTGGCATTCATCTGGCTAAGTAGACTGTAGTGGAGTACGACATGCTGGGTGGGTAAGGTGCGTGGAAGGTAGTGAACTTGACCGTGGTGGCCTGGTAGGGCTTGAGGGGTGTCGCTGGGATTTGGGTGAGGGAGGCACAGGTAGTTGGGTGGGGGTCGCCAGGGAGAGGAGTGAGGGAGTACACTACACATGGATTTTGCACTCTATATATTGTTCACACTGTCTTACAATACACACAATACACACAACATTATTTGTTTCCATGTACGTCATGAAAGATGTGGGTATGTGCACTGTTAAACACCAGTGTCTTCCTTCACCACCTACACACAGCGCCTCTTCCCTCTCCCTGTGGCGTGGGGAGGAGGCACTGGTCACTCCCTCGTTAACATTAACCACACATTGTTTTTCCATAACATATGTCTCTAATTATTCCATGCATCGACACGTAATCATTTCTAGGTTAACTGGAAGCATGGCGCATGGTGCTGGAGGTAGATGTTTTTATGAGAGATTTCCGAGGTTTGTATATACGATAATCTTGGCGGCACAGTGTAGGCCTTATTCTCCCCCACCACACTGGCCATCTTCCACACTACCACCACTCACCAACCTTCACAAACTGCACATCATTTCCACTATTTGCGTTGAAACGATGCACTGTAATATATATATATGCAAAACAGCCACGGGGGGAGTATAATGATAGCTCTAGGCGTTTCGTGTTGCAATCAACACATCATTAGGAGCTTGTAAAATTGCAGAATAGAGGAGGATGTCCAAACAAATACGATCCATAACGACGTCTTCACTGTAGTGAAAGAGAAGGGAACAGGAAGTACCCTCAGGCATACCAGTGCCCATAGCCAGAAGGATGAATATTATAGCATTAGAAAAATCCCACAAGCCTTGATATTGTAATAGTAGCCTAAACGAAAGTAACGTGGCAATAATAAAAAATTCGGTCATACTCCACTATGACATAAGTAATTTTACATACACATACAGTCACTGGCAATTATGTAATAACCATCCACGAGAAAGTGAGTCAATTTAATGGGACGAGAAAACGGGACCGTTTAAAGGGGAGATTTCTAAAAGTTATACAAAGGAAATGGGGCTCATTAAAATAAACTCATTTAAAGAGGGAGGCATCTGTAATTACAAGTAAAACGGTCACAGTTATTCATCTCACATAATTCTGAGGCAAAATCTGGTTCAACCTTCAGAAACTGCAGGAAAAATAGGTCCTAATTCCTCGGTGTGGCACTACTTTTAAGACAATCTAATGCATTCATATAAGAGCACAAGTTTTTGACTGTGTACTATTGCCTCAAGTAAGAACAAGTTTGCCTCAGAAGTAAGTGGGATGAATAACTGTGGCCGTCTTCCTTGTAATTACACATGCCTCCCTCTTAAATGAGTTTATTTTAATGAGCCCGTTTCCTTTGTGATATATATATATATATATATATATATATATATATATATATATATATATATATATATATATATATATATATATTTCTTCAGAGTTGACTTTCACAGAGCAGTCGACCACTCAACTCGGCTACAAGGTGGCATGTTACTTAAGAGAGGGAAGGTAGAGTTTTATATAAGAAGCATCAGGGCCTAGAGTAGAGATACAAGATTGGAGAGGGAGAAGGAGAAGGAGAGGGAGAGAGAGAAGGAGAGGGAGAGGGAGAGGGAGAGGGAGAAGGAGAGGGAGAGGGAGAGAGAGAAGGAGAGGGAGGAGAGAAGGAGAGAGGAGAGGGAGAGGGAGAGAGAAGAGAGAGGAGAGGGAGAGAGAGAAGGAGGGGGAGAGGGAGAGGGAGAGAGAGAAGGAGAGAGGGTGAGGGAGAGGGAGAGAGAGAGAAGGAGAGAGAGAGCTGATGTAGGTAACAACTCTTAGCTAGTAAATAAAGTAAGGAACCCTAATCCTAACCTTGTAAAACCCTGTGTAAGAGAAAGAGAGAGAGAGAGAGAGAGAGAGAGAGAGAGAGAGAGAGAGAGAGAGAGAGAGAGAGAGAGAGAGAGAGAGAGAGAGAGAGAGAGACCGACGATAAGCTCACTCCTGAGGGTAGAGCGGTGTGTGCAGACGTCACTGTTCTATAATCGTCCCAAGACAAGAAAACCAGATTACTTTTTTAATATTGACATTTTTCAAGCATATATCATGCCTTCGTAACCAAGTACGTCAACTCGTTTTGCACGCCCTTATCACTCCCTACCATGCTTGCTTTCTAGCCCTGTGTTCCTCAAGACTTCATTTTCTTGTATTAGAAAGTGCTAATTATGTCCTTCAATTTTAGTTGCTGTGTTATTGTCCAAGGTCTTTAATAGACAGTTTTGGATCACTAACTGATATAATAATTAAGACATTTTTAACGAATTACTTCGGCCGTGGACGAATCAAATCTATCAAGACTGTTATCTCAGCCTTCATCTATCAGACATGGCTGCAGCATTCAGGTGGAAAAAACTGTGAAAATATTTCACACAGAAGCATCAGAAAGAAAACTGCATCCGGGTTTGTCACTCATATAATCCCACGAAAGTTAAACATATTAGGATGTAGCGTAGTGGCTAAGTGAAGGCTACACTAATTATTATTCTGGTGATGGCTGGGATGACGGACGTCGTAGTTTCGAATTCTGAGAATGATAAAATAATTCTAACCATATTAAGATCTCAACAATAGCTTGTTATATCTGAGCGATGTCAAACAACTTGTCTGGTTACCAAACCTAATTTATTTTATTTTGCTAAACCTAAAATTTTGTGGTGTATAAATATCTTCAACAGAATTTGAGTTTTTTAGGTTTCTAGAATAATTCACAGGAGCTACTCTATTAACCTTGAGTGGCTGCCCAGGCAGTCACAGATCACATATCAGCATCAGCGTTGAGTACTGTAGCTGTATAATCCTACGGGTTTAGCGCTCTCCCATGATTATAATTAATAATTAAGTTGAGTACTGTAATTACGTGTTCCAAATTTTATGTTGTCAGGTCTAAAAGATTAATTTTCAAGCCCTATTTACTACTGAGTGAGTCAGTATATGAGAATGTAAGACGTCTACCGGTTGATTTCCCTTTTTTTTCCAAATAAAAGAACCAAGAAGCCTTGAAGTAGAGGAAGATATGAAGGTGTTTCATTTTTGAACGTAACAAATTTTCCTTGATTTTAGGAATAAGTGAATTAGTTTAGAGTGCAGTTTTAATGAAATTGAAAACATCAACAAATGGCACAACAGCTGTTTCTTCATGAACAGTGGCAGTCCCAGGAAATGAAACGAAAAGTAAAAAAAAGTGAACATTCGCCACTAAAACAAAATTGCGCAGTTCTGAGCTTAAATTATTTAACTTTAAGGAATAAAAAGGTACAATACCGTGATGAAATAAATAAATAACCCTCACATAGGAGAATGAAACTTATCACGACGTTTCGGTTCGACTAGGACCATTAATTAGTCGGACCAAAACGTCGTCATAAGTTTCACTCTCCTATGTGAGGGATTTTTTATATATTATTTAACTTTAATCTGTGGGGAGATGTACTTACTCGTGCATGGAGCAGATGGCAGTCCGCTTATATTTGTATAAGGGTAAGCCGAGGAGCTGAGCTCCCCTTCAAAGGTTCAATTCTTAAAGTGTGAAGCAGACGACAGGTTCAGTGGGTAAACTAAGTTAATGGAGGATTACAAGGTACTGACAGTCACTTGCAGACAACAGATGTACGTTAATGTAAGTGTTGTGATAATGAAAGTGGAATCAAGAACATGACATCAGAGGTGATTTGGACTCAAGGTATGTGAGTGAATGTAATTCCTCACATAATATCGTCGAAACGTCTTATCAAGGCTGCGGAAGCATTTTTCTCTTCTCCAGGTCTGTTCAATTTATATATCAAAACTACATTTCACCAAACTAACACTTCATAGCAATTTAGTGTCATACTTCTCCTGCCACTGTTGCTTTAAGGCGAATTTTTAACCGTATCAACAACTTGGGCCGCATTTTGTACTGTTCTTATGACGTGCATTAAGACATAGTGTGCTGGAGTTATGAAGATCCCGCAGCTACTGAAGCATACTATCTAGTTAGTGGGGACGACTTATACCTCAACAACTATTGTAACTATCTCTCAAGTGCCCGAGTGGGCATCATCATCACTCATGTCGCACATCACTGAATCAGACGAAAAAATCTTGTAAAACTGGTGATAATATTAGAATATATTTCGCCAAACAGACGGAACATGAATCTGTTATCAGAACGCGAAGAGTCACATTTCTTTTCTTTTTTTGACAAAACCAGTCTTAAACAATTTCCCCAGATATGTCCGAGGAAGTCCATCACAAGAATTCGTTCAGGAAATCATAGTAATGCGTCTTGAGGTATCTGTTATAGAAATAGAAAATATTATCAATATTTCCTTATAGGATTTTTATTGGCATATTTCCGAATTCACATTAATGAACATATCTCAGTTTTCTATATTTTCTCACTGCAGTATTTTCTCTCACTACAGTATATTTTCTCATTACAGTATATTCTCTCGCTACAGTACATTCTCTCACTACAGTATATTCTCTCACTACAGTATATTCTCTCTACAGTATATTCTCTCACTACATTATATTCTCTCACTACAGAACATTCTCTCACTACATTATATTCTCTCACTACAGTATATTCTCTCACTACAGTATATTCTCTCACTACAGTATATCATCTTACTACAGTATATTCTCTCGCTGTCATTATTCCACTGCATCGACTTTCTCATTAGTAACATATGTTTTTTTTTATTTAAAAAGTTCTTTAGTAAAAGTTAAAGAACAACTGAGGAAAACAATGTTCTTTAAGGCGCCTTTCACTGTATCTTGAGTATAACACAGTATACTGTATCTTCAGTATAACACCGTATACTGTATCTTCAGTATAACACCGTATACTGTATCTTCAGTATAACACCGTATACTGTATCTTCAGTATAACACCGTATACTGTATCTTCAATATAACACCGTATACTGTATCTTCAGTATAACACCGTATACTGTATCTTGAGTATAACACAGTATACTGTATCTTCAGTATAACACCGTATACTGTATCTTCAGTATAACACCGTATACTGTATCTTGAGTATAACACCGTATACTGTATCTTCAGTATAACACCGTATACTGTATCTTCAGTATAACATCGTATACTGTATCTTCAGTATAACACCGTATACTGTATCTTCAGTATAACACCGTATTCTGTATCTTCAGTATAACACCGTATACTGTATCTTGAGTATAACACAGTATACTGTATCTTCAGTATAACACGGTATACTGTATCTTCAGTATAACACCGTATTCTGTATCTTCAGTATAACACCGTATACTGTATCTTGAGTATAACACAGTATACTGTATCTTCAGTATAACACCGTATACTGTATCTTCAGTATAACACCGTATACTGTATCTTGAGTATAACACTGTATACTGTATCTTCAGTATAACACCGTATACTGTATCTTCAGTATAACATCGTATACTGTATCTTCAGTATAACACCGTATACTGTATCTTCAGTATAACACCGTATACTGTATCTTGAGTATAACACAGTATACTGTATCTTCAGTATAACACCGTATACTGTATCTTGAGTATAACACCGTATACTGTATCTTGAGTATAACACCGTATACTGTATCTTCAGTATAACACCGTATACTGTATCTTCAGTATAACATCGTATACTGTATCTTCAGTATAACACCGTATACTGTATCTTCAGTATAACACCGTATTCTGTATCTTCAGTATAACACCGTATACTGTATCTTGAGTATAACACAGTATACTGTATCTTCAGTATAACACCGTATACTGTATCTTCGGTATAACACCGTATACTGTATCTTGAGTATAACACCGTATACTGTATCTTCAGTATAACACCGTATACTGTATCTTCAGTATAACATCGTATACTGTATCTTCAGTATAACACCGTATACTGTATCTTCAGTATAACACCGTATACTGTATCTTCAGTATAACACCGTATACTGTATCTTCAGTATAACACCGTATACTGTATCTTCAGTATAACACCGTATACTGTATCTTCAGTATAACACCGTATACTGTATCTTCAGTATAACACCGTATACTGTATCGTCAGTATAACACCGTATACTCTATCTTTAGTAAGATACTGTATATTGTATCTATAGTAATTCACTGTACACTGTATCTTTAATAATGCATCGTATTCTATACTGTTAATAAGGTACGGAACGCGATGCTTTTAGAAATATTGCCATGTTATGGCAAGTTATTCTCTAAATTACAAAAAAAAAAAAAACAGAATTCTTATCATAATTAGTAGCTTCGTTAGATGTAAAAAATATTTTCATTCAATGCTTTATCAGTCAACTTAACCTCAAAAACAGGATCTGCATGACTTGTCCATTAACGACTAGCAAATAACAAAAACAACTTAAGTTCGTGATTACGACTTACCTTTAGGCAAAGCTGTATTAAAACGTCTATTTAGCACGTATTCCGTTAATTAGGTTATCTGTTTACAGGAATTGATTGCTGTTAACTATACTACTACTACTACTACTACTACTATTACTATTACTACTACTACTACTACTACTACAACTACTTCGAGGTTGTTTCTGAACGCTAAAATTTTCTCACCTCTCGGAGCTTGAATACGACTACTCCACGACAGTGTACCTTGAAAGCTGAGAATTCGTCAGTACATAACCTCAACTAAAATAATTTTAGACAAGCCTCATCGGGAAACGCTTTAAATAAAAAAAAATATGTCTAATTTATCACTGCTCCATCTACGGAAGTGTCAACAAGCGTTGCAGGAATGAAGAGTGTTCACGAACGTACCATACAGACATTTACACAAGAGCAACCCTTAATTAAGAAAACTTAACGCTTGAGGATGGCTTTATTAAGTCATGAGTTGATAAAACACTAATTAAAACGTTTCTTAACTAAAAATATAACTAATATTCTATTATTACTCATGATAACCTCTATTATTACTCATGATAACCTCTATTATTACTCATGATAACCTCTATTATTACTCATGATAACCTCTACTATAACTCATCATAACCATTACTGCCATAACTCATCATAACCATTACTACCATAACTCATCATAACCTTTACTACCATAACTCATCATAACCATTACTACCATAACTCATCATAGCCATTACTACCATAACTCATCATAACCATTACTACCATAACTCATCATAACCATTACTACCATAACTCATCATAACCTTTACTACCATAACTCATCATAACCATTACTACCATAACTCATCATAACCTTTACTACCATAACTCATCATAGCCATTACTACCATAACTCATCATAACCATTACTGCCATAACTCATCATAATATTACTGCCATAACTCATCATAGCCATTACTACCATAACTCATCATAACCATTACTACCATAACTCATCATAACCATTACTACCATAACTCATCATAACCTTTACTACCATAACTCATCATAACTATTACTACCATAACTCATCATAACCTTTACTACCATAACTCATCATAACCTTTACTACCATAACTCATCACAACCTTTACTACCATAACTCATCATAGCCATTACTACCATAACTCATCATAACCATTACTACCATAACTCATCATAACCTTTACTACCATAACTCATCATAACCTTTACTACCATAACTCATCATAACCTTTACTTCCATAACTCATCATAACCATTACTACCATAACTCATCATAACCTTTACTACCATAACTCATCATAACTTTTACTACCATAACTCATCATAACCATTACTTCCATAACTCATCATAACCTTTACTGGCATAACTCATCATAACCATTACTTCCATAACTCATCATAACCATTACTACCATAACTCATCATAATCTTTACTACCATAACTCATCATAACCATTACGTCCATAACTCATCATAACCTTTACTGCCATAACTCATCATAATCATTACTTCCATAACTCATCATAACCATTACTACCATAACTCATCATAACCTTTACTACCATAACTAATGTCAACAAGTTCCCACGAATAGGAAAAACTGCAGAAAAAAAGAGGAACGAGAGGAGGAAGAAGGAAGCACAAATACCACACTGAGCAGGAATCAGGACAGGTCAGTGCACACTGTATTAACATGGTCATCATTATGAGGAAGCTGTGGTTACAAGCCAGTCAAAATTCACGCTCCCAAAATATTTCCACTTTCCGTCTCGCCCTCATTCGCTCTTCGGTCAATACTCTGAAGTTGGTAACTCCATTCATAGCGAGTCATCCGAGTGTCGAAAACTTGAACAATCACGGCAAAAGCTTCCGTCCAGACTGTTACAATGTCTGGGTGAGAGCCACAGATACTATGTCTGGGAGAGAGCCGCAGATACTATGTCTGGGTGAGAGCCACAGATACTATGTCTGGGTGAACGCCACAGATACTATGGGTGAGAGCCACAGATACTATGTCTGGGTGAACGCCACAGATACTATGTCTGGGTGAGAGCCACAGATACTATGTCTGGGTGAACGCCACAGATACTATGGGTGAGAGCCACAGATACTATGTCTGGGTGAAAGCCACAGATACTATGTCTGGGTGAAAGCCACAGATACTATGGGTGAGAGCCACAGATACTATGTCTAGGTGAACGCCACAGATACTATGTCTGGGTGAGAGCCACAGATACTATGTCTGGGTGAACGCAACATATACTATGGGTGAGAGCCACGGATACTATGTCTGGGTGAAAGCCACAGATACTATGTCTGGGTGAAAGCCACAGATACTATGGGTGAGAGCCACAGATACTATGTCAGGGTGAGAGCCACAGATACTATGTCTGGGTGAGAGCCACAGATACTATGGGTGAGAGCCACAGATACTATGTCCGGGTGAGAGCCACAGATACTATGTCTGGGTGAGAGCCACAGATGCTATGTCTTGGTGAGCGCCACAGATACTATGTCTTGGTGAGCGCCACAGATACTATGGGTGAGCGCCACAGTTACAATGTCTGGGTGAGAGCCAGAGATACTATGGATGAGAGCCATAGATAATATGTCTGGGTGAGAGCCATAGATACTATGCCTGGGAGAGTCATAGATACCATGTGTGAGAGAGCCATTGATACTATGTCTGGGAGACAGCCACATACACTATGTCTGGGTGAGCGCAACAGATACTATGTTTGGGAGAGTCACAGATACTATGTCAGGGTGAGAATCACAGATACTATGTCTGGGTGAGAATCACAGACACTATGTCTGGGTGAGAACCACAGATACTATGTCTGATTGAGAGTCACAGATACAATGTCTGATTGAGAGCCACATATACTATGGGTGAAAGCCACAGTGAGTGCAGGCTACGCAAGAAGCGAGGCAGCAGCAGAAGACATACTGTGTGCTTGACTTCAAGTCTGAGTGCACACACTATGAAGACTCGTCCTACTGAACCACAACTTGCTGAGTACAATTGCCACTCAAGATCTGATGAAACTCTTTTTATACTCCTTGGAAATTCTCGTAATTGTGCCTTGAGATTACAGACTCAAGGCACAAGGTATCCTTAACAAACCGCCCATGGAACAGCCCTCTAAGCAGTTCATAGTGCTCCCATGTGGTGATGTTGCCACACATACTCACCGGGCACTTGCTAAGAGCAACATCAATGTTTCCACCATAAACACATCATCTATCAAAAACCTCACTGTGAAACGGAGCCCCACACCTCTAACTTCCAAAGCAGGGGTCCACACCATCCTCTGGATTCTGTCCCAAGAAATATGTAGGCGAAACATGCAGAGATCTTGCAGTCCGCCTGAACGAGCATCGAAGTGCCAGTAATAGAGACGATTTAAGGTACGCCTGTGTCCTCCACAGAGACTCCACGGGGCATTTGATGAACTGGGATGAGGCAGAACTCGTTCTCACCGAACCAGACCTTAGACGCCGACGATGTCTAGATGCCGTCACTGACACAATAGAACGTAACACTGGAAACCACAAAATTTCTAAAACATTAGCATACATGATTCTCAACCTGGCAACTCAGGAGTCACATGATCTCATCGTCTACCCGTCCTCATCCCAACATGGCATTCTTCAGGTCACCAGCGTCACTCACACCTCACTCTCCACCTATATATACTGTCTTTCAACCTCTGTATGTTAATTGCCGGGTCACCATTTGGAGAAGACCCGGGCCGGATGTACCGCGAACATACAACAACAATCTGTATGTTAGAAGTGATTAAGGTCCCAGGACCGAAACGCTTTCTAATAAATATGTCCTAGTGTTTGCTTACGTGTCTTTCTAAACCAACTTGTCGGTATTTATTACCAAGGTTGATACCATTACGGTTTCATAATGTAATTGATGCAAATTATTAAATTTTATTTAGGTTTCTCTTGTTTGACAAATGTGCGATTTCGAAGGCGTAAAACTTTTCCACAGGCCTATGACACTGTGCAGAGTGCGTTTAATAGTCCGGCACTGATTACTGCACACAGCAACACGCCTCACTAATGCTCACAAAACACACACATATAGCCATGCACAATACAGGCGCATTCGCGCCCACATTCAAATTAGGAAAAAAAGAAAATACGCGAGCAAATAGATAAAGCAGAGCGAATAAAAATCACGGATAAAGATAAAACGGCAGTGAATGAATGTCATAAATTACTGTACGTTTTCAAATGAGAACATTTATATGCAGATTGGCTAAAATATATTTATAAATATTTTCAGTGGATGTGCAGAATGAGCCATTATGGTGCGTAATTACTGAGCCGAGGCCAGAGCCCCAGAGAGCTCTCATGGCGTGACTTAAGCTGCTCACGTAAAGTGATTGACGCTAAACGAAAAGAGTTATTTGTGCTTATTAAATATGTAGAGGGAATTTTTTTATGGGCTTCCTTCTTGTCACTGACACAGGGAGACAGCCAGACAGACATACAGACACACACACACACACACACACACACACACACACACACACACACACACAGAGATCAGTGGAAGAGAGAGATCAGTCTTTGTTTATGGGCTCCAGGAAGCTGAAGGGGAAACTTATGAAGCAAGAAGACAAGGGGAGAAAAATGCGATTGAAAACATCATGAAAGCAATAGGAGAAGATGACATGACCCAGCTGGCAAATTTTCTGAGAATAGGGGGATTTGCAAGAGGAAGAATCCGGCCAGTCAAAGTAATTTTCAAAGCAGAATTGACTCGAAACAGGATCCTGCAGGAGAAAGCAAGACTAAGGGATACGTCAGAGTACCGGAGGGTGTATCTCGACCGCGACAGAACACGGGAAGAAAGACAGAAACTGAAAGAGAGGGTACAGAGACAAAAGGAGGAAAGAGAGATGGACAGGAGAACCCAGACTCAGGAGGAAGATCTAATACAACCACCTTCAGATGTTCCCCAACCTGGACAACCCCAATGCAACCAAACAACCTAACCCAAAACACACATGCCATACCCAATGATTCCACCCACCTCATTACAAACTCCACCTTCACACCAACCACCCATAGTTCCCCATCAGATCTCCCACTTTCCCAACCCCAACATACCCCCCAGACTATGGTTTTAGAAAAGAAGTAAAAGGTTTGGTATACAAATGCAGATGGTATAACAAATAAATGTGAGGAGTGGCATGAAAGAATAAAGGAGACATCCCCAGACATAATAGCACTCACAGAAACGAAACTCACCAGGATGATAACAGATGTAATCTTCCCACCCGGATATCAAATCCTCAGGAAAGATAGAGGGAGCAGAGGGGGAGGAGGAGTTGCACTGCTCATTAAGAACAGGTGGGGATTTGAGGAAGTGGAAGGAATGGATGGAATGGGTGAAAGGGACTACATAGTAGGAACAATTCAGTCTGAGGGCCATAAGGTGGTAATTGCTGTAATGTACAACCCGCCACAGAACTGCAGGAGGCCAAGAGAAGAATACGACGAGAGCAACAGAGCAATGGTAGACACACTAGCCGAGGTAGCCAGAAGAGCCCACATGGGGAGAGCAAAGTTACTAGTTATGGGTGATTTCAATCACAAAGAGATTGATTGGGAAAACCTAGAGCCCCATGGGGGTCCTGAATCATGGAGAGCCAAGATGATGGATGTGGTACTGGAAAACCTCATGCATCAACATGTTAGAGACACTACCAGAGAGAGAGGTGGGGATGATCCAGCAAGACTGGACCTAGTATTCACCTTGAGTAGTTCGGACATCGAGGATATCACGTATGAAAGGCCCCTTGGAGCTAGTGATCATTTGGTTCTGTGTTTTGAGTATATAGTTGAGCTACAAGTGGAGAGGGGAGCAGGAATAGGAAAGGAGAAACGAAACTACAAAAGGGGGGACTACACAGGCATGAGGAACTTCCTACAAGACGTTCAGTGGGAGAGAGAATTGGCAGGAAAAACAGTAAAATAAATGATGGAATATGTGACAACCAAATGCAAAGAGGCAGAGGAGAGGTTTGTCCCCAAGGGAAACAGAAGTAATGGGAAGACCAGAACGAGTCCTTGGTTCACCCAGAGGTGTAGGGAGGCAAAAAGTAAGTGTAATAGAGAATGGAAAAAGTACAGAAGACAAAGGACCCAGGAAAATAAAGAGATTAGTCGAAGAGCCAGAAACGAATATGCACAGGTAAGAAGGGAGGCTCAGCGACAATATGAAAATGATATAGCATCAAAAGTCAAGTCTGACCCGAAGCTGTTGTATAGCCACATCAGGAGGAAAACAACAGTCAAGGACCAGGTAATCAGGCTGAGAAAGGAAGGTGGGAGTTCACAATAAACGACCAAGAGGTATGTGAGGAGCTCAACATGAGATTTAAAGAAGTATTTACACAGGAGACAGCTAGGACTCCAGGAATTCAGATTAGGGAGGTATACCAACAAGTGCTGGATGAAATACACACAACCGAGGAGGAGGTGAAGAAGCTGCTATGTGAACTCGATACCTCAAAAGCGGTGGGACCGGACAACATTTCTCCGTGGGTCCTTAGAGAGGGAGCAGAGATGTTGTGTGTGCCACTAACACAAATCTTCAACACATCCATTGAAACTGGGCAACTACCTGAGGCGTGGAAGATGGCAAATGTAGTCCCAATTTTTAAGAAAGGAGACAGACACGAGGCATTAAACTACAGACCTGTGTCACTGACGTGTATAGTATGCAAAGTCATGGAGAAGATCATCAGGAGGAGAGTGGTAGAGCACCTAGAAAGGCACAAGCTTATAAACGACAACCAGCACGGTTTCAGGGAAGGAAAATCCTGTGTCACAAACCTACTGGAGTTTTATGACAAGGTAACAGAAGTAAGACACGAGAGAGAGGGGTGGATAGACTGCATTTTTGGACTGCAAGAAGGCGTTCGACACAGTTCCTCACAAGAGGTTAATGCAAAAGCTAGAGGATCAGGCACACGTAACAGGAAAAGCACTGCAATGGATCAGAGAATATCTGACAGGGAGGCAACAACGAGTCATGGTACGTGACGAGATGTCAGAGTGGGCACCTGTGACGAGTGGAGTTCCACAAGGGTCAGTCCTAGGACCTGTACTGTTTTTGGTATATGTGAATGACATAACGGAAGGGATAGACTCAGAAGTGTCCCTGTTTGCAGATGATGTGAAGTTAATGAGAAGAATCAAATCAGTCGAGGATCAGGCAGGACTACAAAGAGACCTGGACAGGCTGCAAGCCTGGTCCAGTAACTGGCTCCTTGAATTTAACCCTGCCAAATGTAAAGTCATGAATATCGGGGAAGGGCAAAGAAGACCGCAGACAGAGTATAGTCTAGGTGGCCAAAGACTGCAAACCTCACTCAAAGAAAAAGATCTTGGGGTGAGTATAATACCGAGCACATCTCCTGAGGCACACATCAATCAGATAACTGCTGCAGCATACGGGCGGCTGGCAAACCTAAGAATAGCGTTCCAATACCTCACTAAGGAATCATTCAAGACTCTGTATACCATATACGTCAGGCCCATACTGGAGTATGCAGCACCAGTTTGGAACCCACACCTGGTCAAGCACGTCAAGAAATTAGAGAAAGTGCAAAGGTTTGCAACAAGACTAGTCCCAGAGCTAAGGGGATTGTCCTACGAAGAAAGGTTAAGGGAAATCGACCTGACGACACTAGAGGACAGGAGGGTTAGGGAGACATGATAACGACATATAAAATACTGCGAGGAATAGATAAGGTGGACAGAGACAAGATGTTCCAGAGAGGGGACACAGAAACAAGGGGTCACAATTGGAAGTTGAAGACTCCTATGAGTCAAAGGGATGTTAGGAAGTATTTCTTCAGTCATAGAGTTGTCAGGAAGTGGAATAGCTTAGAAAGCGACATAGTGGAGGCAGGAACCATACATAGTTTTAAGACTAGGTTTGATATAGCTCATGGAGCAGGGAGAGAGAGGACCTAGTAGCAATCAGTGAAGAGGCGGGGCCAGGAGCTATGACTCGACCCCTGCAACCACAAATAGGTGAGTACAAATAGGTGAGTACACACACACACACACACACACACACACACACTGAAATGAAGGTTGAATTCAAACTGAGAGTTTTTTATTCTAATTCAATAAAACTATTGCTGAATCAGAATTTAAGTGTATTTCACGTATTAGTCTGTCGGCTTGAATACCGTAATCAGAAACTATGTTAAAGAAATAGCGGGTTATACTTCCTGTTACTGTGTATACTTTAACCTTCTAACACGAGTGATTCCTTGTTTTCTGTTAAACAGTTCTCTATGATTTACTCTAATTAAAATGATTGAAATATAATCTTAAGGCTGTACATTGTTTCTTACCAGGCACTAGGCCACCTGAGTATATGTAAGTGTAAATTGTAAATGTAATATGATGAGTAACCTGAAATGAGTAACTCTGTGAGGTAAACAAAACAATATGAACAATTCTACAAGGTTCTACGAGTCTCATAATCACAGCTTCTGCTTCAGCAACTACACAGTGAAGACTCTTCGCCGGATAGACTGTGGCTACGCTCGGAAATGGACCTTCATGAGTCGAACCCTTCAATTGAGAGTGGTACCTTGATGCTGAAGGGAGCTTATCCCTGGTATTGGATCAAACTTGCTTGCCCTTCATTTCCCAGGCGCTCTATAAACACTACTTGTTCAGCTTTTTTCCATCAATATAGCGAGTCATCAGGCAAATCACTTCACCTCAAGCTGAATTTCGACCAAATACGCCCATTATTTTTGAATGCTAATAATTAGAAAGATGACCACCTGTAAAGCTGTAATAGCAAAATAATGTTTAGGGGGATGAGAGTTAAAATTTGGTGCCCGACAAGATTGGAACAATTTTTTTTTTTCAACAAGTCGGCCGTCTCCCACCGAGGCAGGGTGACCCAAAAAGAAAGAAAATCCCCAAAAAGAAAATACTTTCATCATCATTCAAAACTTTCACCACATTCATACATAATCACTGTCTTTGCAGAGGCGCTCAGATACGACAGCTGAGAATAAGTCCCTCCCAGCTGTCACTATCCTAGACCCCTCCTTTAAAGTGCAGGCATTGTACTTCCCATTTCCAGGACTCAAGTCCAACTAAATCAATTAAATGGTTTCCCTGAATCCCTTCACAAAATGTTACCCTGCTCACACTCCAACAGCTCGTCAGGTCCCAAAAACCATTCGTCTCCATTCACTCCTATCTAACACGCTCACACATGCTTGCTGAAAGTCCAAGCCCCTCGCCCAGAAAGCCTCCTTTACCCCCTCCCTCCAACCTTTTCGAGGACGACCCCTACCTCGCCTTCCTTCCCCTACAGATTTATACGCTCTCCAAGTCATTCTACTTCGATCCATTCTCTCTAAATGACCAAACCACCTCAACAACCCCTCTTCAGCCCTCTGACAAATACTTTTAGTAACTCCACACCTTCTCCTAATTTCCACACTCCGAATTTTCTGCATAATATTTACACCACATATTGCCCTTAGACAGAACATCTGCACTGCCTCCAGCCTCCTCCTCGCTGCAGTATTTGCAACCCATGCTTCACACCCATATAAGAGTGTTGGTACCACTATACTTTCGTGCATTCCCTTCTTTGCCTCCATGGAAAACGTTTTTTTGTCTCCACAGATACCTCAACGCACCACTCACCTTTTTTCCTTCATCAGTTCTATGGTTAACCTCATCCTTCATAAACCCATCTGCTGACACGTCAACTCCTAAATATCTGAAAACATTCACTTCTTCCATAATCCCTCTCTCCAATGTGATATCCAATTTTTATTTATTTAAATCGTTTGATACCCTCATCACCTTACTCTTATCTATGTTCACTTTCAACTTTCTACCTTTACACACCCTCCCAAACTCGTCCACTAACCTTTCCAACTTTTCTTTAGAATCTCCCATAAGCACAGTATCATCAGCAAAAAGTAACTGGGTCAACTCCCATTTTGCATTTGATTCTCCATAATTTAATCCCACTCCTCTCCCCAACACCCTAGCATTTACTTCTTTTACAACCCCATCTATAAATATATTAAACAGCCATGGTGACATTACACATCCCTGTCTAAGACCTACTTTCATCGGGAAGTAATCTCCCTCTCTCCTACACACCCTAACCTAAGCCTCAGTATCCTCATAAAAACTCTTTACAGCCTTCAGTAACTTACTACCTATTCCATACACTTGTAACATTTGCCACATTGCTCCCCTATCCACTCTATCATATGCCTTTTCTAAATCCATAAATGCAATGCAAACTTCCCTACTTTTATCTAAATACTGTTCACATATATGTTTCACTGTACACACTTGATCTACATATCCCCTACCCACTCTAAAGCCTCCTTGCTCATCTGCAATCCTACTCTCTATCTTACCTCTAATTCTTTCAATAATAACCCTGCCATACACTTTACCTGGTATACTCAGTAAAATTATTCCCCTATAATTCTTACAATCTCTTTTATCCCCTTCCTTTTATATAAAGGAACTATACATGCTCTCTGCCAATCCCTAGGTACCTTCCCCTCTTTCATACATTTATTAAACAAAAATACAAACCACTCCAGCACTATATCCCCCCCTGCTTTTAACATTTCTGTCATGATCCCGTCAGTTCCCGCTGCTTTACCCCCTTTCATTCTACGTAATGCCTCACGCACCTCCCCCACACTCACATCCTGCTATTCTTCACTCCTAAACGATGTTGTACCTCCCTGGCCAGTGCATGAAATTACCGCCTCTCTTTTTTCATCGACATTTAATATCTTGGGGAAAATATTTGTACTCCCTCGTGTCCTGCTGCTGGAGTTGCTAGCCCAGCGTCGCAGATATATTAATAACAATCTTCGTACTTGAGAGCGGGAGGAAATTTCGTGTTAAGTGCCCTGAAGTTGGTGTGATCATAGTGGAGGCTCGTCACCATCTGCTTCGTTTGATCTGCATAAAAATCAGTCCATGCAGTAGTACCTTACAGAAATAGTTTCTCTGAAGAAAAACCGAAGTTTCTCTCTTTACATACCGAAAAGCGTTTAAAGCGAAGAAGACCCCTCTTGTATATTTACTACTTGGTAATCTTGCTACTCGCAATACCTCTCCCACATTACCCAGTTCTCTGACATCCAGCTTCCCAGTTCTCTGGCCTCCAGCTTCCCAGTTCTCTGACCTCCAGCTTCCCAGTTCTCTGACCTCCAGCTTCCCAGTTCTCTGGCCTCCAGCTTCCCAGTTCTCTGATCTCCAGCTTCCCAGTTCTCTGACCTCCAGCTTCCCAGTTCTCTGACCTCCAGCTTCCCAGTTCTCTGACATCCAGCTTCCCAGTTATCTGACATCCAGCTTCCCAGTTCTCTGACCTCCAGCTTCCCAGTTCTCTGGCCTCCAGCTTCCCAGTTCTCTGACCTCCAGCTTCCCAGTTTTCTGACCTCCAGCTTCCCAGTTCTCTGACCTCCAGCTTCCCAGTTCTCTGACCTCCAGCTTCCCAGTTCTCTGACCTCCAGCTTCCCAGTTATCTGACATCCAGCTTCCCAGTTCTCTGACCTCCAGCTTCCCAGTTCTCTGACCTCCAGCTTCCCTGTTTTCTGACCTCCAGCTTCCCAGTTCTCTGACCTCCAGCTTCCCTGTTCTCTGACCTCCAGCTTCCCAGTTATCTGACCTCCAGCTTCCCAGTTCTCTGACCTCCAGCTTCCCAGTTCTCTGACCTCCAGCTTCCCTGTTCTCTGACCTCCAGCTTCCCTGTTCTCTGACCTCCAGCTTCCCAGTTCTCTGACCTCCAGCTTCCCTGTTCTCTGACCTCCAGCTTCCCTGTTCTCTGACCTCCAGCTTCCCAGTTCTCTGACCTCCAGCTTCCCAGTTATCTGACCTCCAGCTTCCCAGTTATCTGACCTCCAGCTTCCCAGTTCTCTGACCTCCAGCTTCCCTGTTCTCTGACCTCCAGCTTCCCTGTTCTCTGACCTCCAGCTTCCCAGTTCTCTGACCTCCAGCTTCCTCCTGTTTCCCTCACCTCGTAAAGACATTGAACGTGCTGTTTCCTTCATTATCCACCAGGATGTTTCAAAAGTTTATTCTAATTAATTATTATTATAATAAAAAAAGCGCTAAACCTACAAGGGTCATACAGCTTGTTCTAATTAAAAAAGTGATATATTTCCAATATTACCTACAACAAATACTCAGAATGGGAATCAATGTATTCAAATAACCCATCAAATCTTTGACTGGGCTTCGCTTTTTTTGGATACTGAATATCTCGTTCGCCTCTCGTTGACTCTGCCATGCTACATACATCAACGCCAGCTTCCTCTCGTTGACTCTGCCATGCTACATACATCAACGCCAGCTTCCTCTCGTTGACTCTGCCATGCTACATGCATCAACGCCAGCTTCCTCTCGTTGACTCTGCCATGCTACATGCATCAACGCCAGCTTCCTCTCGTTGACTCTGCCATGCTACATGCATCAACGCCAGCTTCCTCTCGTTGACTCTGCCATGCTACATGCATCAACGCCAGCTTCCTCTCGTTGACTCTTCCATGCTACATACATCAACGCCAGCTTCCTCTCGTTGACTCTTCCATGCTACATACATCAACGCCAGCTTCCTCTCGTTGACTCTTCCATGCTACATACATCAACGCCAGCTTCCTCTCGTTGACTCTTCCATGCTACATGCAACAACGCCAGCTTCCTCTCGTTGACTCTTCCATGCTACATGCAACAACGCCAGCTTCCTCTCGTTGACTCTGCCATGCTACATGCAACAACGCCAGCTTCCTCTCGTTGACTCTGCCATGCTATGCAACAACGCCAGCTTCCTCTCGTTGACTCTTCCATGCTACATGCAACAACGCCAGCTTCCTCTCGTTGACTCTGCCATGCTACATGCAACAACGCCAGCTTCCTCTCGTTGACTCTGCCATGCTACATGCAACAACGCCAGCTTCCTCTCGTTGACTCTGCCATGCTACATGCAACAACGCCAGCTTCCTCTCGTTGACTCTGCCATGCTACATGCAACAACGCCAGCTTCCTCTCGTTGACTCTTCCATGCTACATGCAACAACGCCAGCTTCCTCTCGTTGACTCTGCCATGCTACATGCAACAACGCCAGCTTCCTCTCGTTGACTCTGCCATGCTACATGCAACAACGCCAGCTTCCTCTCGTTGACTCTGCCATGCTACATGCAACAACAATCTTCTCTAGTGGAGTGCAGTCACTCGGAAAGGATATATCTGCAACAAAACAAAAATCTGGAATAAAGGCAAGAAATAAAAATATTTCCTACGAGAAAAGACTTTTGAAACACCCTGTATATACAAGGAGACGTTGTGTGTATTTTTCTGTAGATTTGACATAGCTCTTTTCTGTAGACTTGACATAGCTCTTTTCTGTAGACATGACATAGCTCTTTTCTGTAGACTTGACATAGATCTTTTCTGTAGACTTGACATAGCTCCTCAGTGAAAAGTAAAGCAAAATCTTGCTGTGTATTACGTGTTTGGTACACTATTGATTTCTTGTTACCCCAGTCACCGTCTTGCCAGGTAACATTTCATTTCGATATAAATTATTTAAACTTCAGCAACACTGAAACATGTCTACAGTGTAGTAAAAAAGACATGCTTTCACTGTTTACTAATTATCAAGAAATATATTAAATTCAGCAGAAAGCGGTAAAAATAATTCAGTTAAGGTGATTTCGTTCAGTATTCACTGAGAGGCTGTAAATAACCTGCAAAATGACCCCTGGAATGCCACCCCAGGAAAGACTTGAAAATTCAAGATGGCCGCCATAATTATGATATCGTATCGATAATATTGAAAACTCCTTAACTCTGCGTCAAGTTATCCAACAATGGTGTGTTATACTTGCATATTTAAGTGATTGGTCATGTGGAATCCTTTTTATTAAAATAATTTTAGTCCAGACATTTTTAAAAGGACAGCTGAGTGAACCTTTATTATTTTGGTGTAAAAATATAAAACGTGACAATTTTTCATTAATTAAAGTTAATTAAGTAAAATTCCTGATATATTTTTCAGGTGATTTTTTTTTTAAATAATAGTTAATATACACCAGTGAAAACGTTACTAGTAATATATTTTTTAAAATGTGTGAATGTTTTCACAATGCCATTGATAAATCAGGTTAAGTCACGACACTTAAAACACCTTCATTTATCTTCATTATTACATTGTTGTTGTGGCTCTTTTGTTGGACTCGTTTGAATGAAGCTCAAGTGTTTGTGTATTTCTTTACACTCTGCATAGACTACATAATAACTGAGTAATTTGCAAGTGCCGCAGATACATGGGAATCAACTTGGATGTTGGAACATACAAATCCGTAAGAGTGACTGTACACAACTGAGCAGCTGAAGTCAACTTTTCGGAAGGCCTAAGACCTACTACATCTGGTTTTGCACCAGAGATCTTACGTAACATTTTGGCTGAGGTAATTGGTTATTCTCTGTGTCTATCACTGTGTTAATTGCTGTTGCTTCTCAACGTAGTTCTAAGGGCAACATTTAATTTCCAAGCCACTGTTACACAGTGTGATAGAGACGGTGTAAATTAAATGTGGCTGATGCGCTTACTGGAGGCAATGACTCCATTTTAAACACAATGGACAAAAGTGTTTCACTGTTGTGACGCTCTTGATCCAGTGAGGTTGCTCCCCCTGATCCATATAACCGGAAGATGAAAGCTGCCATAGCTCTTGTGGTTTCTTTATGGCTACTGATCGGTAATTTAAATATTTCTATTATCGTTCATTCGTCAGAGCTAATAACGAACTTTATATTTCCCTCTCACGTAGATGTCAGAGGCTGTATCGCAGTGTTACAAAATGCGACATCCATAAGTACAGACATCTCCAGAGAATACTAGGTCAACTTATTGACCTCCCTCCAGCATCTAGTCTGGTTCTGGTTTAGTAAGTGTCAGAGAATATTCTAGTCCAGTTATTTTTTAAAATTAAGACATATTTCAATAGCACTTTAAAATTACTTGATGAATATAAACCAACTAAATAAAATCTGAGATTTTTAATATCAAAGGTGTCTAGGCGATACCAAATGAATTTAATACATATGGTATAATAAAGGAGATAAGCTCCTACACTTCTCTTGGAGTATAACTTGGTATACATTTATCTCAATTATCCTGTACATAGAATCGTATAGTGCTGAGGGTACAATTTAATAACTGTAATACTCTTAAATTCCGTCTGGTACGTCAAGTAAATGAATAATATAAGTATATACAAGTATGTGTGTGAGATAATGTGTGTATGGGATCAATAATGTGTGTATCAATAATGTGTGTATGTGATCAATAATGTGTGTATGTGATCAATAATGTGTGTATGTGATCAATAATGTGTGTATGTGATCAATAATGTGTGTATGTGATCAACAATGCTCGCAATGTTCCAGTAAGACTCGACTCGATTTAGACTTAAACAGTGACAGACAACAAGTCCCTAAATAATCTAACTTCTCTACCATTCAAACAGCTTACTTGAACAATATGACGAACCATTCGCCAAACAGCAATAATGTACGACGCAGCAGTAAACAGCAATAATGTACGATGCAGCAGTAAACAGCAATAATGTACGACGCAGCAGTAAACAGCAATAATGTACGATGCAGCAGTAAACAGTAATAATGTACGACGCAGCAGTAAACAGCAATAATGTACGATGCAGCAGTAAACAGCAATAATGTACGACGCAGCAGTAAACAGCAATAATGTACGATGCAGCAGTAAACAGCAATAATGTACGATGCAGCAGTAAACAGCAATAATGTACGACGCAGCAGTAAACAGCAATAATGTACGATGCAGCAGTAAACAGTAATAATGTACGACGCAGCAGTAAACAGCAATAATGTACGATGCAGCAGTAAACAGCAATAATGTACGATGCAGCAGTAAACAGCAATAATGTACGACGCAGCAGTAAACAGCAATAATGTACGATGCAGCAGTAAACAGTAATAATGTACGACGCAGCAGTAAACAGCAATAATGTACGATGCAGCAGTAAACAGCAATAATGTACGATGCAGCAGTAAACAGCACAGCGTCAGGCAAACAACAGGGAGATCAAAACAACGACCTTAACTGTGGACCTTTAACAGATTTTTTTTTTTTAAATTTTGCCACCGAAGTGGCTAGTTTATTGTGCACCCCATATCCATCCTGTGGAGGGTAGCGCAAGAGCATATGGATACACAAAAGGCCTAGGAACTAGGACCCACAAGGGGTAACAGGTGTACATTTGGATTTATATCTACAGTTCACTTAACTGTTACAAGCAAATTTAGGAAATTTGCTAAGTATATCTGGTATCTTATTTTCATTAATAAGATATCTTGACATGTTACATAGCTTTTTATACTGTCTATCTATATATTCCGCAATAACTGGACAATTAAGCACATAGTGTTTTCGTATATGTTTATTTTAATGGAGAGAATACTGGGTGAAATGTGCGTTAATTTTGTGTATGCATTTGTATTAATTTGGGTTAATCTGAATGTCGTTTGGGACTAAACCCACTGAATATAAATCTGTTTAGCCGACTCCACTTGTAATAATTTTATTCAAATTTAGTTTGAGTCTATACTGTGCGTGTTACACACGGCACAACCCAAGATGCAAATTATGAGTGATCTAATGTATGGCTTTCATGGGGAACATTGAGAGAGAGAGAGAGAGAAAGAGAGAGAGAGAGAGAGAGAGAGAGAGAGAGAGAGAGAGAGAGAGAGAGAGAGAGAGAGAGAGAGAGAGAGAGAGAGAGAGAGACATAGAGAGAGAGAGGGAAAGAGATTCGGGACTAGTTGAAAAACAGACTAGACAATCTTAAACAAATTAATCAGAGATACGGAATTTGTCTTGACAATATAAACTCAGAGGAATAAAATCAGTGTAATCAGAGGAGAGGAAAAGTTTGTTCAGGGTCACTAGGAAATGTTTGTTCAGGGTCATTAGGAAAAGTTTGTTCAGGGTCACTAGGAAATGTTTGTTCAGAGTCACTAGGAAATGTTTGTTCAGGGTCAATAGGAAATGTTTGTTCAGGGTCACTAGGAAATGTTTGTTCAGGGTCACTAGGAAATGTTTGTTCAGGGTCACTAGGAAATGTTTGTTCAGGGTCACTAGGAAATGTTTGTTCAGGGTCACTAGGAAATGTTTGTTCAGGGTCACTAGGAAAAGTTTGTTCAGGATCACTAGGAAATGTCACTGCTGGAAAAAATACTCAGTGTCAACCCTTTGAGGAAATTTAATTAGTGGAAAGTGATTTCTATTACGTAATATTTTGATGTTTTTTTTTGCCCTCGTTATGATTTGCTCTTGGTTTACCAGTCCTACTTTATCCTCACTGTCTCATTGAAGTCGTACTCCCGTATTTTTTCGTCTGTGTTGATGTGTCTCTAAACCGTCACTGTAATTAATGTGACTCCAAACAGTCACTGTAATTAATGTGACTCCAAACAGTCACTGTAATTAATGTGACTCCAAACAGGCACTGTAATTAATGTGACTCCAGTCACTGTAATTAATGTGACTCCAGTCACTGTAATTAATGTGACTCCAAACAGTCATTATAAAAATAAAGTATATTAAATGCTTTTCAAACGTAATTTTAAAATTTACAGTTAGTCGATTCACTGTTCACAGAGTACACACGTTCACACAAGACAATATTTCCAAAAAATACAGAATAAACCTGAAAGGAATAAACTACTACTGCGATAAAAGAAGATAATACCATAAGTTACAGTCTTCCTAAAACTCCGATAGAACTCAATATTAAACTTCACCTAATGACACTTACGTGGGAACATATACGAGTCTGGCAAATTTAAGGGTAGCATTCAGAAACCTCAACAAGGAAGGATTCACATTATGCATAGCATATGTCAGGCCCATCTTAGAGTATCCAGCGCCAGTAGAGAACCCGCATATGATAAATTAAGACTAGTCCCAGAGCTGATGGGTAAGATCTATGAGGAGAGGCAAGAGGAGCTAAGGCTCAAGACAAAAAAGACCTGAGATGACATGATTTACAATACACAAAATACTGAGAGGAACTGACAGGGTGGACAGGGAGAGTTTGAGAGGCGGATCTCATTTGCACGAGGGCACAGCTGAAAGTTAAGAGCACAGTTGTGTAACAGGGATATTAGGAAACACTTCTTTAACCTTAGAGTGGTCAGGAAGTGGAAAGACCTAGACAGCGAATCCATAAATCCTTTAAAAATAGGTATGACAGGGCTCACACAGCCATGAGAGAGTGAACCCAGTAGTGGCCAGCAGAGAGGACTAGAAGAGACTCGATTCCTGCAGCCACAATTAAGTGAGTACTGGCTTTCCAAAATTCAGGTAACGTCCGGAGATAGAGTGATCACTTCCACAGCTGAACTCTATTGATTCGAACCAGACAATCGCTGGCAATCTCCTCTCAGATTAACTCAAGACTTACTAGGAAACTTTTCATGAGGATGTAACACATAACTTTTTTAACGAATCCATAAACAAGGTTGCCGAAGCTCATTTCTCACTGCTAGGAAAGCCAATACATTTCCCCAGGTTATTAATAAGTATTTTATACCTGGGATAACTGGGTTTTGCTCACTCCTCCGAAACATATGCGCTATAAACGTTAATGCAATGGTAATTATAATATTACCAGCGAAGCGGCTAGTTTATTCGACAGACAAATTCTGTGGACGGTATCGGTAGGAACATATGGATACTGAATTACGTTTAACAACTAACCTTGTTTTCCCTAATGAGAAAACTGTGCATAACACAATGGTCAATGTTCTGCTATATACTCAATAAGTGGAAAGTTAAGTACATAGTGTTCGAAAAAAAAATTCCCACGCAGTTTTCTCAAAAAAGAAGAGCTCCTTTGTGTTTTATAGTTTCCAGGAAGTTTCTCTCTTGAAACTCAACAAGCTCCTCTGAGAAAATGACAAGTAAAGACGCCCACCACCTCAGATTATTTTTTTAGTCTGCTTCTCCCACCTGCTCTCTCCCTCTTCAGGTCTTCCTCTCTCACTTTCTAGCTCCCTGCCTCTCTTGCTGCCTTCCTTTTTTCCCATTTCAGTCCACTTCCATTCCCATTTACCTTCTACCACTAACCTTCAGTTTTCTCTCTCCATCTCTCTCTACCTCTCTCTCTCTCTCTCTCTCTCTCTCTCTCTCTCTCTCTCTCTCTCTCTCATATACAGCTCCTTCCGTTTCCTTTTACCTCATCATTCGCCTCTCCCATCCTTATTCCTTTTTCCTTTTACCTCATCATTCGCCTCTCCTATCCTTATTCCTCTTTCATTATCCCTTCTTCTCTTCCTAGAAAAGTCTCTTCATTTTGCTTGTCTCTCTACTCCTCTCCTTCCTCCTCCTTCAATCTCGAAAACAATTATTCGACACATTTAATCATCCCACACCGCCCCCGTCTCTTCCTTTTATCTGCTTACAATGTAATCTTCGGTCACCTCAGGAAACATCCAATATGATTTTTTCCCATCTCTCCTAGACTGATGAACACATCTTTCACAAAAGATAATGGAAATCTTATTCCTTCAGCTCCAAGTTCTCAAGATAAATATATAATTGATAAGCCAGATAGGTTGCTTAGTACCATCTGTGGTGACGAATGATGATGTTGATCTTCTAATAGCCTTAAGTCTGTAGCATCCCACCGAGGGGAAGGCCCAAATGAAAAATCGAAAGTTTCTTCTTTTAAATTTAGTAATATATACAGTAGAAGGGGTTACTAGCCTCTTGCTTCCGGCATTTTAGTCGCCTCTTACGACACGCATGGCTTACGAAGGAAGAATTCTGTTCCACTTCCCCATGGAGATAAGAGGAAATAAACAAGAACAAGAACTAGTAACAAAATAGAAGAAAACCCAGAGGAGTGTGTATATATATGCTTGTACATGAATGTGTAGTGTGACCTAAGTGTAAGTAGAAGTAACAAGACGTACCTGAAATCTTGCATGTTTATGAGACAGAAAAAAGACACCAGCAATCCTACCATCATGTAAAACAATTACAGGCTTTTGTTTTACACTCACTTGGCAGGACGGTAGTACCTCCCTGGGTGGTTGCTGTCTACCAACCTACTACCTAGGATATATATATATATATATATATATATATATATATATATATATATATATATATATATATATATATATATACATCTGTGTTTTGATTCTTCTAGTTTCCTGTTTCCATCTTATCAAATGATAACTCTGTAATAAATAATCATAAAATGTTTAACCTTAAAGATAATTCAATAAAATTTTCAAGAAAATTAACCTTTAATTTAATTTTATGTCCTTGAATGATATCAATGTTATTTCAGTTACATATGTATTTAAACATTCCTTTATTTAGTGGAGCTGGTGAAGCAGACTGTGTGCAAAAACAGAATTGATGCAAGGATGCAATGCATACAAGGATGCAATGCATACAAGGATGCAATGCATACAAGGATGCAATGCATACAAGGATGCAATGCATACAAGGATGCAATGCATACAAGGATGCAATGCATACAAGGATGCAATGCATACAAGGATGCAATGCATACTTAGAAAATGGATGACGATGATGAGAAGTACTTGTATCATTCATAGAACTTCGAGCAATATTTATAATAGGGAGATTTATTAAGTCCCAAGACTCAGCAATTTTGGTTCATGCTGATGCCAGCAGCGTGACAACAATAACAAAAACTAATACTGGAAATTGCAAAAGTTTTGCAGGAAAATATGCCCTAGAATTTTTTTTTACCACAGTGAAATGAAGAAATTTATTTATATTGAATAAAAAAACCCAGCTAAGAAACAACAGTGAAGTAACAAGCAGAAGAATCCAAGAAATATAGATTGATAACTTAAGCACCAAGAGATCCATTAGAGATTGTTGTGGCTAAAAGTCAGCTGACCGACCCTGTGTCCGAGCAAGTGTCAGGGCAAAACCCGAGCAGTAGAGATATATCTGGCAGAACTGGACGTGGACGTGGAAGAGAAAAAGGCAGCCACCCACAGCCGTCTCATCTACCGTCAACACCAGCAGCAGCAGCACATACAGATAAATCAGCTGCTGAATCAGCTGCGAAACACAAGAAGTGCAGGAAATAGGAGACTGCCCTCCCAGGCACCTAGACAGTGTTCCCTCTGTCACCGGGAGAGGAGGGGGGGGGGAGCACACCATACCACCTACGAGATAAAAGGTGCAATTACTGCCACAAGAGGGGACGTTAAGCAGATCACCGTCGTAACAAACAGGAATTTGACAGACATTAATCACCAATTCTTAGGGATTTATTTTCGGAACAAACCAGCAGGTTCTCATAACTGGTTAACATACACGTCACCCACCCAGCTACTACTACCTCGGCTCAACAGGTGGTTTTGTTCCTTATACAAGACCACAGAGCTACGTCCCAGTGGCTGCCCCGCTGTCCTATCTGGAAAACTTTTCTAGAATTCCAGGCTGCACCTGATGCCTGAGACGAGACAAGAAAGTCAAGGAGGAGGCGTTGTCGTATACTTTTCTAAAAGCTTATTGATGTTGCCATTCCTAATCATCCGGAAATAATGTTGTTCAAGCTATGCATAAACTCTCAGTGACAGCAAGCAGACCCGTCAACTTTCTGATGTCAACATATTATAATTGCAGATCACTTCAACCGACATCTTAAACAGAGGAATTTTGATGATTTTTTTTTTGCAGTGTCTGACATGAAAAATTTTGTTGACTTCCCTACTCACTTCTCTGGTTCCTCCCCACCTTGGTTATTTTGGATCATCTGACCACAAGGCTGTCGTTATGACAGTGAAGATTCCAACAGATCGAGGTAAAGAATCTTCACGCACAACCTGGCTGTGGAAAAGAGGAAACTGGCCGGACCTTCGCTCGGAGCTCGCCGCCTCCGAATGGCATGCTCTTTTCCAAGGTGACGTTGATACCCAAGTGAATGCCTTCACTGAACATATCCTTAATCTCCAACACAAATACATCAGTCACCGGCAATATGTGACGAACGAAGCCATCAGAT
The DNA here is from genome assembly GCA_009830355.1 of Cherax destructor. Lineage (NCBI taxonomy): Eukaryota > Metazoa > Arthropoda > Malacostraca > Decapoda > Parastacidae > Cherax > Cherax destructor. Next base: position 4,734 of record WNWK01021781.1, on the reverse strand, counting down.
TAGCCTTGGTTCGGCTATCGTTGTCGAGAGGCCGCTACTGCTAGGTACAAGGTTAGGAACCAGCACAGACCAGCCTGTCAGTAAATGGAAGAAGTTCAAAAGCGGACAATCTCTAGGTGGGAGACTGACAAAAAGAAAGCTGGCGTCAGGCAGAGTGGGCTCCAAAACCTGGTAGTCCTTGATCAAGGACTGAAAAATTTATTCACCTGATGACATTATTCCACCTCTAAATCGGAAGGCTGGGACTGTCTCTACTAGCAGTCAGGAGAAAGCTAACCTATTTGCTGAACATTTTTTCTGCCAAGATGCAAGTTCGTGATCCTTTGCTTGCCGGAAGAACTGCGTCAAAGATGTCAGATTAAGTGTATCTTATCCTTAAATCCCTGAAAACAAGGAGCGGTTGTGATGTCAGGTGAACCTAAGACTGCTGAGTGGTTTTGCAGGCCAGCTAGCATCACAAACTCACCTCTATCAGCACTGCCTAGCACAGGCCCTGTTTACAAAAAGAGCAGAGCGGACATCAGCAACTACAGACCAGTGTCACTTCGGTCAGTCACTGGCAAGATGCTTGAGACAATAATCTCACAGCAGATGACAACGTTTTTCGACTGTCACTTGCTTCAACGTGATCGCCAATATGATATCAGAAATGTCACTCTGCTGCTGATCTGCTGTAAACCTTTCCACTACGTGGCATCAGTCACTGGATAAATCCAAGAATAGATTTGTAATAGAAATGGCTCCGGGTTGTGGTCAGCGAGAAGAGAGCTTCTATACAACAAGACGGGCAGCGAACAGCAACTACTCTCTGGTTGTACCCTTCTCAAGAACATCATTTCATCTGTCATCTGAGATCATTCATTCCTAGAACATGTTCACACACCATAATGACATCGATGAAATAAAGTCAGTTGACCAAATGAAACTGCTATCCTACTGATGGATCCATGTTCATCATCTTCCATATATATATATATATATATATATATATATATATATATATATATATATATATATATATATATATATATATATATATATATATATATATATATATATATATATATATATATATATATATATATTATGTCGTGCCGATTAGGTAAAACTTGCGATTTTGGCTTAAATAGCAACGCTCACCTTGCCATATAAGACAAGTGAAAATTTGTGTATGCAATAATTTCCAAAATCATTCTGAACATAACGAAAACAATATATTTCATTGTGTTTGTTTATTATTAAATTAATGTTAACGTATCTAAAATATATTTAGTTGGGTTAGGCTAAATTAAATTGCGCTTGTTGTAATAAGGTTAGGTAGGTTTTCAAAGTTTCTCTTGGTACAAAATTATAAATTCTTACATTAACATAATTTAAAAATATATATCTTTAAACGTATAAGAGAAAATTTTAGAAAAGACTTAATTTTAGATGAGTTCTTGCTAATTGACCAGTTTTACCTAATCGGCACGACTATATATATATATATATATATATATATACATATATATAAATATATATATATATATATATATATATATATATATATATATATATATATATATATATATATATATATATATATATATATATATATATATATATATATATATATGTCGTACCGATTAGGTAAAACTGGTCAATTAGCAAGAACTCATTTAAAATTAAGTCCTTTCTAAAATTTTCTCTTATACGTTTAAAGATATATTTTTTCATTTATGTTAATGTAAAAATTTATAATTTTGTACCAAGAGAAACTTTGAAAACCTACCTAACCTTATTACAACAAGCGCAATTTAATTTAGCCTAACCCAACTAAATATATTTTAGATACGTTAACATTAATTTAATAATAAACAAACACAATGAAATATATTTTTTCGTTAGGTTCAGAATGATTTTGGCGAAATTATTGCATACACAAATTTTCGCTTGTCTTATATGGCAAGAAGAGCGTTGCTATTTAAGCCAAAATCGCAAGTTTTACCTAATCGGCACGACATATATATATATATATATATATATATATATATATATATATATATATATATATATATATATATATATATATATATGATGTAAGTGTGTGTGTCCCATAACAATAAAAGGCTTTTAAACAAACTGAGGTAGGTAACATCTCTTAGATTGAAAATAAAGTTAGCAACTAATAACCTAACCCTGTAAAACCATTGTTTAATTAAAAGAGAGAGAGAGAGAGAGAGAGAGAGAGAGAGAGAGAGAGAGAGAGAGAGAGAGAGAGAGAGAGAGAGATAGAGAGAGATAGAGATAGAGAGAGAGAGAGGAGAGAGAGAGAGAGAGAGAGAGAGAGAGAGAGAGAGAGAGAGAGAGAGAGAGAGAGAGAGAGAGAGAGAGAGAAGAGAGAGAGAGAGAGAGAGAGAGAGAGAGAGAGAGAGAGAGAGAGAGCAGTCGATATATATATTTTATTAATCATTATCAACGAATTTCATTCACTGCACAAAAATCCAATGAGAGTTCCGAGGACTTTTATTTGTTTTGTTACAGCATCAACACTTCTTCAGTGTCGACAAATTTTCGTAGTATTTAGTATGATGCACAAGTACCAGTAACTGCAGGGCTGTGCTGCTGAACATTATCTACAGTGTTGTACTACTGCACAGTATCTACAGTGTTGTGCTACTGCACAGTATCTACAGTGTTGTGCTACTGCACATTATGTACAGTGTTGTACTACTGCACATTATCTACAGTGTTGTGCTACTGCACAGTATCTACAGTGTTGTACTACTGCACATTATGTACAGTGTTGTGCTGCTGAACATTATCTACAGTGTTGTACTACTGCACATTATCTACAGTGTTGTACTACTGCACATTATCTACAGTGTTGTACTACTGCACATTATCTACAGTGTTGTACTACTGCACATTATCTACAGTGTTGTACTACTGCACATTATCTACAGTGTTGTACTACTGCACATTATCTACAGTGTTGTACTACTGCACATTATCTACAGTGTTGTACTACTGCACATTATCTACAGTGTTGTACTACTGAACATTATCTACAGTGTTGTACTACTGCACATTATCTACAGTGTTGTACTACTGAACATTATCTACAGTGTTGTACTACTGCACATTATTTACACTACAACAAACTGAAATTCGTTACCCACAACAAAACTGGTAGATTTTTTTTATCCAAGAAATTTTCACTTTTTGTGTCTCTCCTACTAATTGTGTTGGTCTTGTCTTGCCTCCTCTTTCTCGTGCTTGCTCTTATTCTTGGTCATTATACTTCGCTAGCTATTTCTCACTTGCTTGCATATGCTTGCCCACTCTTACTGGCTGTGTTTTCGTTTAATCGACCTTAAACTTTGAAGGTGTGCAAAAGCTACATCAGGACTTATTTCTAAATGAGGAGGACCGACGCAGAAGATGCAATACGAACATATCCAAAATGTATTTTGCAAACAGAATTAATGCAGAATAGCATAAACTACCCACTAATGTTGCAAGCGTTATAACAATTCAATCATTCATGAACCAGTTTGATAAGTGCTTTGCAAGTATAGATTTCAACTAGATGTATCGCGTTGTAGTGGAAGTAGTTACTAGGGCCTTCAGGATTTTATAAGTTACCAGTGACCAACAATGTATAGGATATGATCAGGGAGGACATTAGCGAGATGTTGTCTTGGTCACTCTCTACGTAACCCATTCAATAAAACCCTCTCTAAAACCCGCATATACCGTTATAAACATATAGCCGATGTGGCGATAAAAAGACAATGGATTCCTGATGTTTTTTACAGTGGGTGAATTAAAATGATCAGCTGACAGAGAGGCAGCCAAGTAAAAAACAGTAGTAACGGCAGAAGCAGCGGGTTGTTGTAGCTTCAGCAGAACTTTTTTTTTATAATTTATTTAAAATAACGACATGTGTACATTGCATTACAAAATATCTTTACAAAGAGCATGATTCTAAAATAGCAAAATAAACTCAAAACATCACAGTAAAAACCAACCCACTGCAATGAGAATCATGAGTTCCCGACATACATGACAGTATAAAATAATCCTAACCAAATAATACAATTTGCAAAAGAAAATACACCCTACATGAGGAAACACTGATCCTCAAAATACACAAAGATTATCAAAATCCCAACATAGAACAAACGCTACCCATATTTATTCGAAATCACGATGAAGGGAGATAATATTACACATAGTACTAAAAGTTTATATATAAAAAAAAAAACTATACACCTAAACCAACCCCACATGATTACAGACAATTCTCAACATATGACCCTACTCTATAGAACAATTCATAACGAAACAAACCCATTTACCCTTAAATACTATGCCGGCCTACAAAATATATAATGACATCCAACATATTGATGGGTCTTCAAGGACCTCCCTAGAAAATTCATATATTAACAAAACTCTATGAGTACGAGACCGAAGTCTCCAAAAACACTTGCAATGTTATTATAATTTACCGCCTATCATTGCATTAAGACATTGGACATTATAACATTTTGACGTGAGCATCCATAAACATTTTAATATAACACAATACATCATAAAGTTTCGTTTTTTTTCCGGTATACAAAGACACATACCAAATATTACAATGCCTTAGCATAATAAGTACTCATAAATTCCACCAATTACATACTATCCATGGCCATATTAAACCCTCTAGTACAGTACTCAAAACCCAGAGCAACACAATTG
>WNWK01021780.1:0-33596 GCA_009830355.1 Cherax destructor | reverse complement strand
TTTGAGGCAGTAGACAGGGATAAAGAATATGATATAGTTTACTTGGATTTCAGTAAGGCCTTCTGATAGAGTACCTCACAAGAGACTCTTAAGAAAGGTGGCAGCTCATGGTATAGGAGGTAAAGTTCTAGCATGGATAGAGGCATGGCTTACCAATAGAAAGCAGAGAGTTTCCATTAATGGGGTCAAATCTGAATGGGGATTTGTCACCAGTGGCGTTCCACAAGGATCAGTTTTGGGCCCATTGTTGTTCATAATTTTACATAAATGACCTTGATGAAGGAATTGCAAGTGACATGAGTAAATTTGCTGATGATACAAAAATAGGCCGTATAATTCATTCTGAGGAGGATACCAATGAACTCCAGGAGGATTTGGATAAATTAATGTCTTGGTCTGAAAAGTGGCAGATGAAGTTCAATGTGGACAAGTGTAAGGTGCTAGTCGTTGGTAATGAAAATATCCTCGAATTTATAAACTAGGTGAAGTTGAGCTTGATCATACAGAATGTGAAAAGACTTGGGAGTCATGGTAAGCAGAAATCTAAAGCCAAGACAACAGTGCCTAAGTGCCAATAAGGCTAACAGATTACTAGGATTTATTTCAAGAAGTATAAGCAACAGAAGTCCAAAAGTTATTTTACAACTCTATACATCACTAGTGAGACCTCATTTGGATTATGAGCTCAGTTTTGGTCTCCTTACTACAGGATGGATATAGATTCATTGGAGAACATACAAAGAAGAATGACTAAAATGATTTACAGTATAAGAAATCTCCCGTATGAAGATAGACTTAGAGATTGAATCTCCACTCTCTGGAGAGACGTAGAATGAGGGGAGATATCATCGAGGTGTACAAGTGGATGATGGGCATAAACAAAGGAGATATTAATAAAATACTGAGGATATCGAACCAAGTAAGAACCAGAAATAACGGATTTAAATTGGATAAATTTAGATTTAGAAAGGACATAGGCAAGTACTGGTTTTCGAACAGAGTTGTAGATGCGTGGAACAATCTTCCGAGTAGGGTGATAGAGGCTAGGACCTTGGGTGGCTTTAAAAAGATTGGACAAATATAGAGTGGGAGGGGCTGGGTTTGATTAGTGTCGTGTACAGGAGTAAATTCTTAGGTAGTGGTTTTGATAAGGACCTGCCTTGTATGGGCCAGTAGGCCTTCTGCAGTGTTCCTCCATTCTTATGTTCTTATGTTCTTATGAAATTACCTGCAAGAGTTTTACAGGGTATTACCTGAATTATTACACGTAAGTAATTTGGGTGAGGTAAGTGGGACTTAGTCACAGCAGGTCACAGGAGTGTCACTCCTTCGATTAAAGGAACTGATCTCCAATAAGGATTAATGGGAACACTAATACACACAGACAGGGTAAAAATGTTCTAATTAACACCAGGCACATATGTACCAAAAGTTACATAATTAAGAAATTTATATTACCACTTACCATTTACGTATATTGTAGTTGGATCACACCACAACGCCTCTACCTAATAAATAGAATCCTACTGGCCTGGGATAAATCTAAATGAAAGTACTAATGGCGTACATACTGGATATGTTCCATGGCGTCGCTTCATTATTTCCACTATCACCAACTAATTCTGGAGGCCCTGCAAATTCTCTGTCTCTATTCTTCAGCAGGGGACATTTCAGTACTTATTAATTACAGTTTGAGGCCGATCCATTCAATTATGGCCTCGATGACGCCAAATTACTAGAAGATTTCACCACAACCAGTGCTCACACTGGTTGTGGTGTATCACTCCGCGGCCGCTGCACACCTTCCTTCACACAAAATTTCTTGAAGGGTCAAATCAGAATCACATTTTAATACACAATTATTATATTATTCATATTTACACATGCTGAATTCAGGAAAATTATAAAAAAATCCACAAGTGTACTGCTACACTGTTCTATGTAATAGTTACATAGATGGAGCAACAACAGTGTGCTGCTTCACTGTTATTCTATTATTCTATTTACACAGCGGAAATGCAAGCTATCTCTGTTTCTCTCTCATATTCCATTAGAATATCTCTAGAATATCTCTCCAAGAGAGAACCCGCAATAATGGATTCAAGTTAGATAAGTTTAGATTTAGAAAGGATATAGGAAAGTATTGGTTTGGAAATAGGGTAGTTGATGAGTGGAACAGTCTGCCTAGTAGGGTTATTGAAGCTAGGACCTTGGGTAGTTTCAAATTTAGGTTGGATAAATTCATGAGTGAGAGGGCTGATTTGAGGGACTCGCGCATGAGTGGGTAGAATTGTCAAAGCTTATTTCTTTGGTAGCATTGAAAATTGGTTGAGCAAATATTCTGTTAGTGGGACGGATTATGAAGGACCTGCCTAGTATGGGCCAACAGGCCTGCTGCAGTGTTCCTCCTTTCTTATGTTCTTATGTTCTTATGAAAAGATGGGTCACATATATAGTGTTGAAATCTATCAGCCTAAACTGAAAGACTTCACTAGGGCAACGAGAGCTGGAGTTGCTATTACTTGGGAATTGACTTCTCTCAGAATGGTTTATCCCATTCACGGGAGAAATGGAATTTGTATGGAAAAAAAATTCTCTTGTGCATTAAATTAACCATTTTGAGAGATTATAACTCCTACGTGATAATAACTCCAACTATGCTGGAATGAAACCTCTGAACCTTCCATAAGAACATAAGAAAGGAGGAACACTGCAGCAGGCCTGTTGGCCCATACTAGGCAGGTCCTTCACAATCCGTCCCACTAACAGAATATTTGCTCAACCCAATTTTCAATGCTACCCAAGAAATAAGCTTTGACAATTCTACCCACTCATGCGCGAGTCCCACTCAAATCCAACCCCTCTCACTCATGAATTTATCCAACCTAAATTTGAAACTACCCAAGGTCCCAGCTTCAATAACCCTACTAGGCAGACTGTTCCACTCATCAACTACCCTATTTCCAAACCAATACTTTCCTATATCCTTTCTAAATCTAAACTTATCTAACTTGAATCCATTAGCGGGTTCCCCCTGAGAGATATCCTCAAGACCTTATTTATATCCCCTTTGTTAATACCCATTTTCCACTTGTATACCTCGATCATGTCTCCTCATTCTACGTCTTACAAGTGAATGTAATTTTAGGGTCTTCAATCTTTCTTCGTAAGGAAGATTTCTAATGCTATGTATTAATTTTTAGTCATTCTACGCTGAATGTTTTCTAACGAATTTATGTCCATTCTGTAATATGGAGACCAGAACTGAGCTGCGTAATCTAGGTGAGGCCTTACTAATGATGTATAAAGCTGTAATATAACCTCTGGACTTCTGTTGTTAACACTTCTTGATATAAATCCCAGTAATCTATTTGCCTTATTACGTACGCTTAGGCATTGCTGTCTTGGTTTAAGGTTGCTGCTTACCATCACCCCCAAGTCCTTCTCGCAATCTGTATGGCTAAGTTCTACGTTATTTAACTTATAAGTGCTTGGGTTATGGACACTCCCGAGCTTCAGAACCTTGCATTTATCTACATTGAACTGCATCTGCCACTTTTCTGACCACGAATTAAGTTTGTCTAAATCTTCCTGAAGTTCTATGACATCTATGTTTGAATCAATTATCCTACCTATCTTCGTGTCGTCGGCGAATTTGCTCATATCACTAGTAATTCCCTCATCAAGGTCATTGATATATATTATAAATAACAATGGGCCTAAGACTGTGAATGAATGGTTCAGAGAACGACGATTTAGAATTAGCACATATGACACTTGTGTATCTATTGAGAATTTTCGCCACACAGTGCTATCAGTCCAGTGAGAAACTGAGAACAGGAGGAGGATAGGCCTCACTGAGTAGAGTTGTCAGCCATCAATCAAGATTGATGGACTGACAACATCTACTCAAGATTGAGGGCCTGACAACCTCACACTCCTCCTGTTCTTCACGTTTCTCCTTTGTATGGACTGATGAAGCCACTGTGTGGCGAAACGTTTCCTCAATAAAGATACACAAGTGTTGCATATGTGTCTAATTTACGGGCCTAAGACTGATCCCTGTGGAACACCACTTGTTACAAGTCCCCATTCGGATTTAACCCCATTTATGCACACTCTCTGCTTCCTATTGGTGAGCCATGACTCGATCCATGACAGCACTTTTCCCCCAATGCCATGAGCTTCCGTATCTGATGAACCTTAGAGGAATACTTGTCTATATCCACATTGCCCTACTGAAGTCTCTCTGCACTGACTTGACACATTTCTACACTATGTATGTGACTCGTCCTGTGATGGAATGTGATATGTAAACATAATTAGCTTTTGTTTTCACTGTGTAACTATCATATAAAATAGTGCAGCAGCATACTGCTGTTGTTCCTATTATGTAACTCTTATATAGAGTAGAGTAGCGGTACACTGATGATGTATTACGAGTGGCTGACGATAGTTAACTTCCATTACAAAAGAACATAAGAAAGAAGGAACACTGCAGCAGGCCTACTGGCCCATGCGAGGCACGTCCAAGTCTCCAACCGGCTTAAGCCAATGCCCCGACCCAGCCAGGTCAGGTCACTTCCACTTAAGGAATTAGTACGGCATCTGACCTAGTAGCACAAGCTAGTCAGGTCCAACTCACACCCACCCACACCCACTCATGTATTTATCCAACTTATTTTTAAAACTACACAACGTCTTAGCTTCTATGACGGTACTCAGGAGTTTGTTCCACTCATCCACAACTCTATTACCAAACCAGTGCTTTCCTATATCCTTCCTGAATCTGAACTTTTCCAACTTGAAACCATTGCTGCGAGTCCTGTCTTGGCTGGATATCTTCAGCACACTATTTACATCCCCTTTATTTATTCCTGTTTTCCATTTATACACCTCAATCATATCCCCCCTAATTCTACGCCTTTCTAGAGAGTGCAGATGGGATCAACTTTGTCATCCTCCACTGTACGTTTTCTAGTGCATTTATAACCATTCTGTAATACGGTGACCAGAACTGTGCAGCATAATCTAAATGAGCAATACACACACAACCTGCACATATAAAAAGAGAGGAGCTTACGACGACGTTTCCGTCCGACTTGGACCATTTACAAAGTCACACTAACACAAAGGACAGGTGGAAGGGGTATTTATAGGCAGGCAGACAGGGAAGGGCACGAGAAAGTGGTGGAGGGGTAATGGAGGTAGTAGTGGTAGAGGTAGTAGTAGTGAAGTCAATCATAATCTAGGAAAGGAGCACTGCAATGAAGCTGGCGGCCCGCATAGGGTAAGAACAAGAACACAGAGGGGGAAAAATGAAAATAAAAAAGGACAAATACAAGGCAAAAGAAAAGAAAACCCAGAGGAGTTTTCTTTTCTTTTGCCTTGTATTTAGTCCACCTAGGTAATTTCTCAGCCCCATGAAGTCGGCCAAGCGAAAGTCTGGAACAGGGACTTGATTTCAGTTACCTGGGTAATTCCATGATATATTGAAACTAAGTGAATTGTGATCGCTTTCCCTAAGCTCTTCATTACCCTCAAGATTATTAATTAGTGATTCTTTGTTGGCAAGAACCAACTCAAGCAAGTTGCTACCTCTAGTTGGTTCTGTCACAAACTGTTTTAAAAAACAATCCTGAACCAAGAAAGTCACTGGACTCAAGATTACCTGTCACATTGTTCCAATCAATTTGTCTAAAGTTAAAATCTCCCATTAACACAACATTTTCATATCTAGATGCCTTATGAATTTCGTCCCATAGCAGCTTACTGCGCTCCCTATCCAGGCTTGGGGGCCTGTAAATCACACCCAAAATTAATTTTTCACGACCATCGAGAAACTGTAGCCAAACAGATTCTGTGTCTGATGTTTCTAATCTTATATCTTGTCTAACACAACAATTTAACTTATCTCTGACCTACATCGCCACTCCACCACCCTTCCTGTTGACCCTATCAGTGTGGAATAGTTTATAACCCTGTATGTTGCACTCGGAAGGCATTTCTCTATCTTTCAGGTTGAACCAGGTCTCTGTTATAGCAATAATATCTATATTACCTGCACTTGCAAGTAATCTTAGCTCATCTATCTTATTTCTTAGACTCCTACTATTTGTATAGTAAACCTTAAGGGAGCTAGTCACTCGTTGCCCTCTACTATCTCTCACGATACATTCCAATATAATATGGTGTCACGATAGTTTTCACTACGTTATATATAACGGTAGTTATATACAAGTGGCTTTCTAGATAGTAGTATGTCATTGATGTCAGCTATGGCCTGTATACCTTGTACATGTACATGTAGTAAATGAAGATATTAAGTAGTTAGTTTTTTTACGACGTTCAGTATACTAAATGAATCCGGCCTCGGTTCACTTTAAAGCACTGTTCAGTACTTGTATAATACCCCCTTCCCAGGATGCCACTCACAACGGGTTGGTCACACCCAGATACCTACTTACTGCTGGGTGAACAGAGGCAACAGGTATAACTAAACATGAACGTCTTCTCCACATGCCTCAGAATCGAACCCTGGTCCTTCGGTTGTGAGCCGTAAGAGCTGTCACTAACCTATGAGGCACCTATGGGGTAAGCATCACCACCATCGTCACCGCCACCACCATCTCAACCTCCACCTCCACCACCACTACCACCACCTTCAGCACCACCACCACCTCCACCACCACCACCACCACCACCTCCAAAACCACCACCACCACCCCATCACCTCCACCACCACCACCACCCCACCACCACCACCACCCCATCACCTCCACCACCACCACCACCCCACCACCACCACCACCACCACCACTTGCAACAGCCACCTGTCACCATCACCACCACCCTCGCACAAGTATATTATGCCACCACCATCAACAATCACTATAGTAACTACCACCACCATCAGCAATCACTATAGTAACTACCACCACCATAACGACAACCACAACAACTTTTCCACAACTACCTTATGTCACAATTATCAATATAATTACTGTCGTAACCACTTCCACCATCATCACTAATAGCCATTAAAGTAACAACCACCACTACTAATAGCTACTACCACCATCACTAATACCTACCACCATCATTAATACCTACCACTATCACTAATAGCTACTACAACCTCACCAATACCTACCACCATCACTAATACCTACTAACACCTACCACCATCACTAATTGCTACTACCACCATTGCTAACAGCTACCACCACCACTAATACCTACTACCACCATTGCTAACACCTAGCACCATCACTAACACCTAGCACCATCACTAATACCTACTACCACCATCACTAACGGCCAACATTACAACAATCACCACTACCACCATCACCAACAACCATTACTACCACCCGTATCAATTATTTTCCTGATGTTTTTGACGAGCTGGTAGACAAGAAACATGGTAGTGATGAGTCATAGTAATCACCCCACCAATCTGGGGTCAATTAATGCAAAATTTGCATATAATAGTTTTCAGGAACTGTCCGCTTGTTAGTGTCTGTGCTTGAGTGTTCCTTGTTGTACACGCACGCACTCTCGCACGTACTCTTATGTACTCGTGCACGTATACGTTTGTACTGGTATACATATGTACTTGTGCACATATACATACATACACTTGTGCGTGAAGACCTGCACTTGTTCGTAGGTGTACGTCGGCACTCAGCACGCACGCACTCGTTCACGCACGAATACGTGCACGTGCAAGCACGCACTGCCAGTTCCTCTCGTGCAAAAAATCATCATAGTATTTCTTAATGTTTCGGCCGTGAAGGTTCAACAAAACCAGTACAGTATCAAGGAACCCTTGGCGATGGAGACGGGCTCTTGATCTTAGAACTTGGAGTTACCCTCCACATCCTTGGATCACATCAGATTACCACCCACTCGGCAGGGAATGGGTTCCTCTGGACCTTCTGTGGTTGACCAGGTGTGGGCTCCATGCTGGGGCTGCGTACTCAGTGACTGGCCAAACATACGTCGTACATGATATGGTTCTGAAGAATTCTTTGTTAAACTTCCTGAATGCTATTCTGAAGTTAAGTAATTTCGCACCTGTCGTTGACGTTATACGATTTGTCTGTGATTTTTGTTATGTGGTTGTTGTTATATTCACCCCCAGGTCTTTTTCACTCTTTCGTATATGAGCACCTTCTCTCCGTCCGTGCTGTACTCTGTGTCTGGTCTTCCCTCACCTCCAATTCCTTTATTAATTTTGCAACTTGAACAAGCAGTTGCACTTAAGACTATCTCCCTTGTGGAGAGCAAATGTGAATAGATTATATAAGATTTATCAGGAAACAGGACAAGTGTTTATTGATTCGGGTCTTAGTCATATGATGACCCCACAACTGGAGCTTTTGGTTATCTGACCGAGGCATTCCGCTGGCTTACCAGTCCACCCCTTTAAAAATTGTGGTTATGATTATAATTTTTTATATAGAGATGTGGTTACTCTCTGTCTTCTGTCTTTGAGTACTTCCGGAGTTGGAGGATATTCTATGATTGAAGATCTTTGAGTAGGTGGTGTATTTATTTCCTGGTTTGAAGTGATGATACATTCTTCAACTTCAACTGTATTATCAGATTGTTTGTTACTGCTTCGGGTCCCATTCCGCTAAGAATTCCACTGTGAGTGGAAGACTGAGACCCCAGTCCTTCAGTGCTGTTCTTACTCTGACAATTGCTGCTGTGATCCATATCCAGATTGGAAAACCTTTGTCTGGCTGCGGTATAGGAGGGGCTGAACTCAGTCTGAGTCGTCAATTGTTGATTCCAGTGCTGGTGTCTCGTACCAGTCTTTTACTCTACAATCTGGGCATGGATCGTTTTTCTGGAGTACACACCATTGCCCGGTACGTAGCAGGTCTCCCCACCTGACTGGGGTCATATGGCCGTAGCAGGAGGAGGTACACCCTAGTGTCCAGTAGATCCTTGAAGTTGAACTAGTGTAGTGGATGTCTGGGGATAGAAAGAGAATATTGTTGTGAGTAATATGAGGTGTGTTTGTTGACTATGTGAATAGTGAAGAAGTGAAGATCATTTCAAATTAATGTGAAGTGATATGAGAATGAATTTCTTCATTCGTCATATATATAGTTGGCGGTGATGCGAGTTGTTGATATTCGGTTATGATTTTACGAAAATATCAAAAAGTCTGTCCAAAAACCTACATAAGATAGTCGGACGTTTTTCCGGCATCAGTTGTAATTTGACCTTTTCCCAATTTTTGGAAGCTCTCCTTTTAACAGAGACTGCTGGAAGAGCTTAGGTATGGGGTGACACTGGTTCTGCTGGCTCTCGCAGCACCCACGGAGATACATTGTCTGCTCCTACTTTTTTTTATTTTGTTAAGTTTCTTTAGTAGTCGCATCGCATGTTTTGTTATGTTGATGTTTTCTGGAACCTGTTTGTTGTGACCAGTGTCTTCAGGTACCATCTGCATCTTTCTGTGAAGACCTCTTTGTTAAGCTCATCCACCGGCTTCCTCCTTCCTTCCTTTCTTCAGCTTTATAATTTAGTCCTTTACAGTCGTCTTCTTTCTGATGTGGCTGTGGAAAATCCTTGGGGCATTTTTGGCCTCTCGTTTCTAGCTCCCTTTCCCTGTTTCTCTGTTTCTATAGTTTGATGTGCTTTATATTTCTCCCACGCCCTCTTGCACCTCCTCTTGGATACTCTTTATTCCTGATTCCTCTACATCTTCGTTTTGTTTCTCGTGTTTTTTTCTTCATGTCTGGGTTCAATCCCTCATTTGCCTCTTGATACTGATTTTATTATCACCACTTTTTCTAGTACATTATAGACCCCTCTTCTGTAGTCCCACTTCCTGCTTCACTGTTACTCCATTTGTTGTTGTGGTAGTAGTAGTAGTAGTAGTAGTAGTAGTAGTAGTAGTGGTGGTAGTTGCTGGTTGTCAAAGGAACTTGTCGATTGACACTGCTTTTTGTGTGTGTGTGTGTGTGTTGTGTCTGTTGTGTTTGTTGTATGTGTGTGTGTGTGTGTGTGTGTGTGTGTGCGTCCGTCTATTTGTCTGTCTGAATGTGTTTGTATGTCTCTGTGTGTGTACTCACTTATATGTGGTTGCAGGGGTCTATTCACAGCTCCTGGTTCCAGTCTGTGTCTATGAGAGTGCATGCACGTGTATAAAAATTTATCCACATCTTGTAAAAAAAATAAAAATGAAAGGTAGGAATGTAGAGGGTGGGGAGGGAGGGAGGGTATTATTGAGGGAGGGTGGGGAGGGAGTGAGTTACAAAAGTGGGGTGGGCCTAAAAAACTCACCATAGACACAGAGAGAGACTGACATGGGACAAATCTAATAAAAGTCCCCGTCTTTACCCTCGGATCTCCCTCCCCTCCCTGAATCAAAGGGTAAGAGGGAAAAGTGCCTTGGTAGGCCTCTCCTTCTCTCCCCTCATCCCCCATCTTTCAGCCTAGGCCTCCCCTCGCCTCACGCTGATCATAGGCCGACTCATTATTCGCCTCAGCTATTCAAATTTAGGCCTACGGAAGCAATAGTGACGCGGAGCTAATTGGTGTAATTCCATTGGGAAGGTTTGAGATGGGATGCTGGTGGGATCATTTAGGGAAAGAATTCATAGGCCTATACTAGGGGAGAAGCTAGTAAATCATAGCCCAAATAAAGACTATACTAAACGAGAAGCTAGCGAATCCTAGCCCAAATCTAGGCCTATACCATGGGAAAACTAGAAAAGTACAGGCCATAGCTTGGCCTATTATATGAAGCTATAGGCTGTTACTAGGTCTATTTTACGAGTGTTAAAGTAGTGAACAATAAATTCTACTTTACAAAACAGCTGATGCTGGTGAATTATATGAATACATAGGCCTATGTTATAAAGAAGTTGAATCTAGTGAATTTCAGGCCATATCAAGGCCTATAATATGGGAGAAACTTGTGTATAATAATAGTACCTAGACCTATTACAGTGCATGATGCTTAATAATGAAATTTCTTTGGTGTTTTAATACTAGTTTCCAAATATCTGTTTGTCTGTCCCATGTACACCAGTCTTCTAGTCTTCTCTGCTTTGTCTCACTCAGTTGGGATTTGACAATTGTCGAGGACGGGTGGAAGCATCGTTATAAAGTTCCTCTCTTCTATGTGCGAGTTATTTGTGAATTGTTCCAATCATGATATTGTGTCTTTTTCTGTAAGATTTAATGGTTGACTGTCTTGTTTGTTCCAGCTCGGTATTTTAACGATATTATTAATAAATTGATAAGCCAAAGAACCTACAATAAGCTAAGCATCAATTTCTATCATGATATTTCAGACAAGTGTAAGAACGTCAGTGACTACTTAGTGTTTCTTCTCTTTATCAACTTCAGTCCCTCCTGATCCAGACACCACGTTCATCCACTTAAGTCAACGAATAAAACACAGGCAAGACTTGGGTATCTTTATTTCCGAAATGTTTCGAACGCCCAGCAGGCTTCTTCACCTTTGTATTTGACTGAAAACGCCTAATGTCCAGACGAAACGTTTCAGTAACAACAACATCAAGTACTGCACATGCGTCTTATGAATTGTTATAGACACTTCTGCAAATTTATAATAGTTTGAGTTTTTTTTCTAGGTCTCTACTGAATGCACATGTGCGGAGTCTAATGAAGAGAAGTGTTGTTTCATGATTTATATTGGTTTACGTTACGTGGATCACAGTTAGTGGGATGGAATGTGAAGGACCTGCCTAGTATGGGCCAGTAGGCCTGCTGCAGTGTTCCTCCTTTCTTATGTTCTTATGTTTTGAGGCAAATGCTGTAGACTGTCGCGTTCTGTACTTAGCTGAATGTGTTGTGCTTTCTCTGTAACCTGGATTCACGTTGTCAGTTGTGAATTATCACCAAAATATGCAGGAAAGGCAGGTGAATATTTTCTGAACTCTCTACATTTGTTCAAGGGCCAAAGTTGCTTAATATTTGCTAAACGATTTTTTTTACAAGCGGAGAATCGTAGGAAGTTAATAAAACTTTCCTTTTAAGGAATGGGAAGGATTCGAACCCGAGCACAGCATGTGGTAATATTAGCCTTCCAAAATCTTAGCCAACAGGGCTTCAATAAGATTGATAACCCCTGACACAAGTGTGCAGGTGCACCAGCTGAGGTCACAGTTGGTGTACCTGCACCAACTGTTACCTCAGCTACAGTACAAGTTTGCTCCCTCATCCCTTCCTTCCCTTACCCCTTCCTTCCCTTACCCCTTCCTTCCCTTACCCCTTCCTTCCCTTACCCCTTCCTTCCCTTACCCCTTCCTTCCCTTACCCCTTCCTTCCTTACCCCTCCCTCCCTTACTGCTTCCCACATTCACTCCTTTCCTTCTTCACTCCTTGCAAGCCTCACTTCTTCCCTTCCTTACCCCTTCCCTCCCTCTCTCTTTCCTTCCCTCCCTCTCTCTTTCCTTCCCTCCCTTACTCCTTCCTTCCTTCACTCCCTCACTCCTTCCCTCCCTCACTCTCTCTCCTTCCTTCTCTCACTCCTTCCCTCCCTCACTCATTGTTCCCTCTCCCACACCTCCGTCCCTCACTCCTTTCCTCCCTCTCTCCCTACCTCCCTCACTAATTCCCTCCCTCACTAATTCCCTCCCTCACTAATTCCCTCCCTCACTCCTTCCTCCTTGTTTGCTCTGCTTTTTTATTTGAATTATTATCCAGAAAGTAAAAAATATAAGCAATATGTAAATCGTGAATGACTTAGATATGCATAGACGAAACTGAACTTCTCTCTGTAAACAATGTTTACATCTTCCTGTAAACAATGATTACACCTTCTAGTAAACAATGTTTACATCTTCCTGTAAACAATATTTACTTCTTCCTGTAAACAATGTTTACACCTTCGTGTAAACATTGTTTACATCTTCCTGTATATAATGTTTACACCTTCATGTAAACAATGTTTACACCTCCCCTGTAAACAAATTTATAATTTATCGCTTCTATGGGGCAGACCATCTTGAGAGACTGTTGTGAAGTGTTAACAATGTGACACATGTGTAGCAAACACCTGTGTAGTGGTAACTATGTGACACATGTGTAGTAAACACCTGTGAAGTGATAACAATGTGATACATGTGTAGCAAACACCTGCATAGTGTTAACAATATAACACATCTGAAGCAAACACCTGTGAAGTGTTAACAATGTGACATGTGTAGCAAACATCTGTGTAGTGTTAACAATGTCACACATGTGTAGCAAACACCTGTGTGAATTTCATGCCATGTGACACGTGTAGCAAACACCTGTGGAGTGTTAACAATGTGACACGTGTAGCAAACATCTGTGCAGTGTAAACAATGTCACACATGTGTAGCAAACACCTGTGAAGTGATAACAATGTGACATGTGTAGAAAACACCTGTGTAATGTTAACAATGTCACACATGTGTAGCAAACACCTACATAGTGTTAGTAATGTGACACATGTGTAGCAAACACCTATGCAGTGTTGTTAATGTGAAACACATGTAGTAGATACATATGTAGTTTAATGTGACACCTACATAAAACATGTGTAGTTGACACCTACATAGGTGTCTGCTACACGTGATTCACTAAATTCTTTTTAACATTACCAATGTGTTAATTTTTTCAACTTATGCTGGTTATTTTAACTTGGTGTGCAAGTGTTTGTGCTGTGCTTGTGCAGCAATGTACTCACCTATTTGTGGTTGCAGGGGTCGAGACTCAGCTCCTGGCCCCGCCTCTTCACTGATCGCTACTAGATCCTATCTCTCCCTGCTCCATGAGCTTTATCATACCTCGTCTTAAAGCTATGTATGACTCCTGCCTCCACTACATCACTTTCCAGACTGTTCCACTTCCTGACAGCTCTGTGACTGAAGAAATACTTCCTAACATCCCAGTGTCCTGAGAGTATAACATACAGTATATTAATCTAAATAATATGTCACGATATCTTATTAATGGAAATAAGAAATAAGATACTAGACATATTAAGCATTTTTCTAAAATTGATTGCAATAGATAAGTTAACTGTAAATATATATATATATATATATATATATATATATATATATATATATATATATATATATATATATATATATATATATATATATAATATATATATATACATATATATATATATATATATATATATATATATATATATATAATATATATATATATATATATATATATATATATATATATATATATATAAGAGAGAGAGAGAGAGAGAGAGAGAGAGAGAGAGAGAGAGAGAGAGAGGCAAGTTCCATACATAACTTTAAGAAAAGGTATGAGACTCTCGAAACCAGAAAAGAGTGAACCTAGTATATATATGTATGTGTGTGTGTGTATAGATGTACTCCAGTTATACTCTTTTGAGGCCTAGTTCCTAGGCCTTTTGTGAATCCATGTGCTCTTGCGATACCATCCAGTGGATGAATTTCGAGTGCACAGTAAACTGACCACTTCCGCTGGTAAGTCTGAAAACCTAAATAATATCTATATGAGGTTGCAGGGGTAGAGTCTCCCTAGCTCCTGGTCCCACCTCTTCGCTGCTCGCTACTAGGTTCACTCTTTCCTGGCTTCGAGACTCTCATACCTTTTCTTAAAGTTATTTACGGAACTTGCCTCTTCCACTTCGTTCTCCAGGTCGTTCCGCTTCAGAGGATGTATGAACTGTCCCAAGTACACAAATGTATTTTACATTCTTTGGTAAAGGATTACTGTATTAATTCTGCTTAAAAATTATATGTCGATTAATTATGGAATATATTATGAATGAAAGACAATAATAAACAGCCCAGCTCATGCTGCAAGCAAGTAAATTACCGGTCGCTCAGGAAGCTGCATCTCGCTGCTTCAAATTTCTTGTGAGTGAAATGCCAAACATGAAGTCTCACTAAACTGTTTATTTTTGTGTTAAGACTAAGTAATTAACTTGTTTTGCTTACTTCAGCCAAATGGAGAATTTATTTTTTTGTGCATTTTTTAATATACTTTTTTATTATTAGAGTTCTTTGTTAGGTTCTACAAATTTACAAAAAAAATGTAAATTCAATGTGTTTTTTATGTTAATTCAATATTTTTTTGGGCTGTCAAAAATTTTATGAGATGGGATGCGTGGGATGGGATAAATTTGGGTTGGGATACACAACCTAATGAAGGTTATATAACCCTGTTCTAAGTTCATCAGGTTTAGTTCCCTTAATCTTTCCTCGTAGTACACACTCCTTACTAAGCTCCTGAAGTAGTCTCGATGCAAACCTCTGCACGTTCTCCAGGTGTGGGTTCCATATTGGAGCTGCATACTCCAATGTGTGCCTGACATTTGTCGTATAAAGTGTCGTGAGTGATTCCTTGGTTAGGTTCCTGAAAGTTAATCTTAGATTTGCCAGATGCGCTCTTGCTCTGGAAGTTATTCAGTTGATTGTGTCCTTCAGGTGATATAATCGGTGCAGTGCTGACACCAAGGTCCTATAAGAGTAAGGTTTGCAGCCTTTGCTCCCTGAACCTGCACTCTGTTAATAGTTTTCTTTGCCTATTTCCAATCTTCAAAACTGTGCCGTTGCTGGGGTTGGATTCTAGTAACCACTTGTTAGACCAGATCTGAAGCCTGTCCAGGTCCATTTGTAGTCTTGTTAACCCCCACTTGTATTATTTTCATTAGTTTCACTTCATCAGTCGTATGTACTATGTCCAGCACTCGCTGGTGCACTCTGCCTCTTTGGCTCTCTGGTAATATCCCTATTTTCTCAGAGAATACATCCTTAATTGTTTTTGAGGAGTTCCTCACAGACTTCCTGGTCATTCCTTGTGAACTCTCCTCCTTTCTTCTTCAGCGTGATCTCCTAGTCCTTTACTGTTGTCTTTCTCCTTATGTCGAATTTGACCTTCGATGCTGTAATTTTCGTGTCGTTGAGCCTCTATTCTTACCCCACATATTCGTTCTTTATTCTGCTTGCTTCCTTGTTTTCCTCCAATTTTGTCTTTTCTGTTTTCCATGCTCTAGCCCTTGTAGCTTTGGCCTCTTTGCACCTTTGGAGAACCATGTGCTCTCTCTGTTCTTGCAATTGCTTCTTCTGTTCCTGGGGTGAATTTCTCCTCTGCCTCCCGGTCCTTTCCAACAACGTACTTCATCTCATTCACTATCTTCCTTTTCAATTTTCTCTCACAATTCATCTCATTCAAGAACTGTCTCATGCCTGTGTTTTGTAGTTTGGCTTCTCTGGTCCTTCCCTTGCCTTCTCTCCCTCTCTCTCTCTTCAAGTATACCTCCACAAATTCGAAACTCAGGACTGTGTGGTCGTATTAAATATCCAGTAGGTAAGCATCACCTGGGTGAATACCAGGTGCAGTCATGCTGGTTCAGCCCCTGAATCTTGGTGCATGACATGTGTGATTGCAGGATTCGATTCACATTTGCTGGCCTGCCCCTTCGCTGATAGCTACTAGGTCCACTTTCTCCCTGCACTTGGAGTGGGCCTTTAAGCTATGTATGGATTCTGTCTCCACTACATCACCCTCCAGAGTGTGTGTGTGTTGTTTAGATTTTGAATTGCTAAGAGCTCTGAATGATTCAGGCCAAAACACTCGTCAAATTCCTTTACTTCCTACTTGCGGAAACGAAGCCTTTGAAGTTGTAGTAGTTACCGAAGCCATTATTACTTTAGCTATACTTACCAACCTTTACTTACTGAAGCCAGGGTATAATACCACCTCAAGCTGACACATTTCATCACTTGATTTAAGAAACCAATCCTGTGTGATGTACCAGGACATGAAATACTGCTTTTGGCCCTACTACGTAACTATTATATAGTATATTGTAGCAGTATACAGTGATCATCAACAATCTTAAACAAAAATACCACAATTCACATCCCCCTCCCCCTCTCCCTTCATCCGCAAGGACCACCACTTCCCCTCCAACTCCCCACTATTCTTCCGCCCCCTCCCACAACTACCACTTCCCACCACCCGAATGACTTTCTTTTAAATTCTTTTCTCGTAACTAAATGACGTTCTGTGAGAGTGGTGATCCTTTATGCAAATGAGTGCGTAAGGCAGGCGATTTAATTACTAATGATGTTACCAGGCACAGCTAGAAATTTATATATAAATATATATATATATATTTATATATATTCACTGTGATATACCATTAGCATATTCATATACCCCCTGGTTATACCCTCCCGAAATTATACAGTCATTAGTATAATATACATTAATCCCCTAGAAAATTTACCTGCCCGGGGTAAAAACAAACACCAGGTGAAAATAGCACCAAATTTTTTTTCAGGTTTGAGAGGAGAAATATCCCAGGAAGAGCGCTCGCTTCTCTTGCATTAATATTTTTGCATATCTAGATTCATCTCATGAAGTTATATCAGGTTCACCCGATTAAGCCTACTCGCTACGCTCTACAGCTAATCGCATTAATTAAAAGGGGTAAATGGAATATGCAAATCATGGCGGAGACTTGCTCCCTAATCCAGCCGGCCTTTTTTTTATCATTCGTCACTCCCTCTTCGTATTAAATGGCCCGACAGTAAGAAATGATGTTTGAGAAACCATTCTTGGGGGTTGAGAGTGTCCCGTGGTCCCCATGGGGCTGAAGACCCCCTTGCCCTCTCGGGTGGTCGCTCTAAGGGGGCGGATGGTCTAGCTGGAGACACAACCCCAGAAGACCACTGATGAGGAGGACATTCATCCCCCCCACTACTCTCCCCCACCCCCCTACCTCCCATCCCCTCACTTCCCCGCGTTCTTTTGTTGACGATTGGACATTATTTTTGTCACGAGGCAAAAGGCGGCTCTTCCTTGGTCTGTCCTCCCTTTACCAATCCTTCTAGGCTCTTCCTTGGTCTGTCCCCCCTTACCAATCCCTCTAGGCTCTTCCTTGGTCTGTCCCCCTTACCAATCCCTCTAGGCTCTTCCTTGGTCTGTCCCCCTTACCACCTAGTCTTCATCCCTACACTCAGGCTCTTCCTTGGTCTGTCCCCTTACCAATCCTTCTAGGCTCTTCCTTGGTCTGTCCCCCTTACCAATCCTCTAGGCTCTTCCTTGGTCTGTCCCCCCTTACCAATCCCTCTAGGCTCTTCCTTGGTCTGTCCCCCCTTACCAATCCCTCTAGGCTCTTCCTTGGTCTGTCCCCCCTTACCAATCCCTCTAGGCTCTTCCTTGGTCTGTCCCCCCTTACCAATCCCTATAGGCTCTTCCTTGGTCTGTCCCCCTTACCAATCCCTATATCTTCTGGTCTGCCCTTACAATCCCTATGGTCTTCCTTGTCTGTCCCCCTTACCAATCCCTCTAGGCTCTTTCTTCGTACGTCACCCCTTACCAATCCCTCTAGGCTCTTCCTTGGTCTGTCCCCCTTACCAATCCCTCTAGGCTCTTCCTTGGTCTGTCCCTCCCCCTTACCCATCCCTGTAAGCTCTTCCAAGGTCTGTCCCTCCTCCTCTTTACTCATCCCTCTAGGTTCTTCCTTGGTCTGTCCCTCCTTCCCTTACCCATCCCTGTAGGCTCTTCCTTGGTCTGTCCCTTCCTCCCTATTCATCCCTGTAGGCTCTTCCTTGGTCTGTCCCTCCTCCCCTTACCCATCCCTGAAGGCTCTTCCTTGGTCTGTCCCTCCTCCCTTTACCATCCCCACAGGCTCTTCTCATTGGTCTGTCCCTCCTCCTCTTTACCCATCCATCTTCCTTGGTCTGTCCCTCCTCCCCTTACCTATCCCCACAGGCTCTTCCTTAGTCTGTCCCCCTTCCCCTTATCCATCCCCACAGGCTCTTCTTTGGTCTGTCCCTCCTCCCCATACCCATCCTCTACGCTCTTCCTTGGTCTGTCCCTCTTCCCTTTGCCCATCCTTCTACGCTCTTCCTTGGTCTGTCCCTCCTCCCCTTACCCATCCCTCTACACTTCCTTGGTCTGTCTCTCCCCCCTTACCCATCTTTTCCCTGGGCCTCCCCAAGGTGCTTGTCCTGGGACCCCTCACAGGTTGTCTAGTGTCCTCTATCTAATTTGTTCTTGGTCCCCCACAATTTGTCCTTGGTCCTCTACAGGTTGTCCTTAGTCCCCTACATGTTGTCCTTGGTCCCATATAAGCTGTCTTGGGTACCCTACAAGGTGTCATGAGCCCCTGCAAGTTCTTCTGGGTTCCTACAAGTTATATTGGGGCCCCATAAATTGTTTTGGGGTTCCCACAGGTTGTCCTGGTGCTCCACAAGTTGTTCTGGTGCTCCACAGGTTGTCCTAGGCTCCACAATTTTTCCTAGGGCCGGACAGGTTGTCCTGGTGCTCCACAAGTTGTTCTGGTGCTCCACAGGTTGTCCTAGGCTCCACAATTTTTCCTAGTGCCGGACAGGTTGTCCTGGGCCCCTACAGGTTGTCTTGTGATTCACACAGGTTGTCCTGGGATCCACAGGTTGTCCTGCGGCCCCACAGGTTGTCCTGGGGCTCCACAGAGTGTCCTGGAGCCCCACACGTTGTCCTGGGGTCCCACAGATTGTCCTGTGGCCCACAGGTTGTCCTGGGGCCCCACAGGTTGTCCTGGTGCCCCACAAGTTGTTCTGGTGCTCCACAGGCTGTCCTAGGCCCCACAGGTTGTCCTAGGGCCGGACAGGTTGTCCTGGGCCCCTACAGGTTGTCTTGTGATTCACACAGGTTGTCCTGGGATCCACAGGTTGTCCTGCGGCCCCACAGGTTGTCCTGGGGCTCCACAGAGTGTCCTGGAGCCCCACAGGTTGTCCTTGTGCCCCACAGAATGTCCTGGTGCCCCACAGATTGTCCTTGGGCCCCACAGGTTGTCTTTGTGCTCCACAGGTTGTCCTTGGGCCCCACAGGTTGTCATTTTTGCCCCCAGGTTGTCCTGGGGCCCCACAGGTTGTCCTGGGGCCCCACAGGTTGTCCTGGGGCCCCACAGGTTGTCCTGGGGCCCCACAGGTTGTCCTGGGGCCCCACAGGCTGTCCTGGGGCCCCACAGGTTGTCCTTGTGCTCCACAGGTTGTCCTAGGCCCCATAGGTTGTCATTTTGCCCCACAGGTTGTCCTGGGGCCCCACAGGTTGTTCTGGGGCCCCACAGGTTGTGCTGGTGCCCCACAGATTGTCCTGGAGCCCCACACGTTGTTCTGGGGTCCCACAGGTTGTCTTGGGGCCCCACAGGTTGTCCTGGGGCCCCACATGTTGTCCTGGAGCCCCACAGGTTATCCTGGGGCTCCACAGGTTGTCCTTGTGCTCCACAGGTTGTCCTGGGGCCCCACAGGTTGTCCTGGTGCCCCACAGATTGTTCTGGAGCCCCACACGTTGTCCTGGGGTCCCTCAGGTTGTCCTGGGGCCCCACAGGTTGTCCTGGGGCCCCACAGGTTGTCCTGGGGCCCCACAGGTTGTCATTGTGCCCCACAGGTTGTCCTGGGGCCCCACAGATTGTCTTGGGGCCCCACTGTACGCTATGGTTCAGACATTCGAAATCCTGTTTCACTTGACAATTAAATTACATTTCTTAGAAATTCACGAAAAAAATTGTAATAATGAAAGACTTCAGCAGTGAGTCGACTGGACAGAAACAAGATACAGCCAGATATCTACTTTCTTAAACAACGGTAACAGGATACTGCTATATGTCTACTTTCTTAAACAACGGTAACAGGATACTGCTATATGTCTACTTTCTTAAACAACGGTAACAGGATACTGCTATATATCTACTTTCTTAAACAACGGTAACACGATACTGCTATATATCTACTTTCTTAAACAACGGTAACAGGATACTGCTATATATCTACTTTCTTAAACAACGGTAACAGGATACTGCTATATATCTACTTTCTTAAACAACGGTAACAGGATACTGCTATATATCTACTTTCTTAAACAACGGTAACAGGATACTGCTATATATCTACTTTCTTAAACAACGGTAACAGGATACTGCTATATATCTACTTTCTTAAACAACGGTAACAGGATACTGCTATATATCTACTTTCTTAAACAACGGTAACAGGATACTGCTATATATCTACTTTATTAAACAACAGTAACAAGATACTGTTATCTATCTACTTTCTTAAACAACGGTAACAGGATACTGTTATATACCTAGTTTCTTAAACAACGGTAAGGTTATACAGTGGTACCTCGGTATACGTCCTTAATCTGTTCCAGGACCTTGGACTTATACCAAACAGGACGTATACCAAACGAATTTTCCCATAAGAAATATACGGAAAACGATTAATCCGTTCCCATGAAAACAAATCCTATTGTTATTGTCATATTATACATTGATGGGGTTGAATAAAATAATTTAAACACTGATTAATACTAAAATACATACATAAATACAAAAGAATTGGATGAAATAAATGCAAATTTAACCTCACTTTGGTGAAAATAGTGGAGTGCCTACTAGGATAGTGCTGAGAAGGGAAGAGTCGAGTGCCTACTAGGATAGTGCTGAGAAGGGAAGAGTCGAGTGCCTACTAGGATATTGCTGAGAAGGGAAGAGTCGAGTGTCTACTAGGATAGTGCTGAGAAGGGAAGAGTCGAGTGCCTACTAGGATAGTGCTGAGAAGGGAAGAGTCGAGTGCCTACTAGGATAGTGCTGAGAAGGGAAGAGTCGAGTGCCTACTAGGATAGTGTTGAGAAGGGAAGAGTAGAGTGCCTACTAGGATAGTGTTGAGAAGGGAAGAGTGGAGTGCCTACTAGGATAGTGCTGAGAAGGGAGGAGGAGGAAATGTTATTGTTTGGAAGGAGAGTTCCCTTCTCTTTTCTGTCTCTTTTACCTATTTGGACCTGGTTGAAACTCACCAGGTTTGACTTTTACTAAACATCTGTCCAAAGAACTTTGCTTCTGCCTTTACTCAGGATGTTTCGGAAATGTGACATTGTCTGGTCATTCCAGACAATGCTATTACGGCTTGTTTGGGCTTTGTTGGGGTGGTACTTCTCAGCAACGTTTTTGACGTCCATCCATTTGGCAAAGATTTCCTTGATTAATGCAGTGTTCCTCCTTTCTTATGTTCTTATGTTCTAGACAAGAACAAGGTAGACCCAAACATTTTATTAAAGGTGGTAAAAAGCGAAGGAAAAGTTAAAGACAAAATATGAAGAATAAATAACAACAACCAATGGAAATAATATTATTTTTTTTTATTAACACATAGGGCGTTTCCCACCAAGGCAGGGTGGCCCGACAAAGAAAAACTTCCATCATCACTCACTCCATCACTGTCTTGCCAGAGGCGTGCTTACACTACAGCTACAAAACTGCAACATTAACACACCTCCTTCAGAGTGCCGGCACTCTACTTCCCATCACCAGGAATCAAGTCCGGCCAGCTGGTTTCCCTGAAACCCTTCATAAATATTACCTTGCTTACACTCCAACAGCACGTCAAGTCCTAAAAACCATTTGTCTCCATTCGCTCCTATCTAACACGCTCACGCACGCTTGCTTGAAGTCCAAGTCCCTCGCACACAAAACCTCCTTTATCCTCTCTTTTATATGTGCGGGTTGTGTGTGTATATACCTCCAACCTTTTCTTGGCCGACCCCTACCCCGCCTTCCCTCCACTACAGATTTATACACTCTCGAAGTCATTCTATTTTGTTCCATCCTCTCTACATGTCCAAACCATCTCAATAACTCCTCCTCAGCCCTCTGGATAATAGTTTTGGTAATCCCACACCTCCTCCTAATCTCCAAACTACGAATTCTCTGCATTATATTCACACCACACATTGACCTCAGATATGACATCTCCACTGCCTCCAGCCTTCTCCTTGTTACAACATTCACAACCCATATCTCACATGGGTTGGAAAAATAAACACATAAGCAGTATAATGTGATCCTTTATTGACAACGTTTCGCCCACACAGTGGGTTTTACCGAGTGAAAGGTACGTGAGTATTTATAGGATGGAGTCAGAGTTCTCCACCTGACTTCATCCTATAAATACTCACGTACCTTTCACCCACGTAGATCTGTTTTGACTTGATAAAGCCCACTGTGTGGGCGAAACGTTGTCAATAAAGGAAAACATTATACTGCTTATGTGTTTATTTTTCCAACAACAAGCAAGTCACTGAGGTACTGAAGTAAATGTGTGAGTAACTAAAGAGAAAGTTTTAGAAAGTGTTTACGAAAAAAAAAATATTTAATGTAGATCTTAATCCCAGACAGAGAGTTGTGCTTAAGGATGCTGCAATAACTAAATAACAAGTAAATAAAATGTTTCTAGAGGCTAATAAGAAAAAAAAACCTTATCCAGCAAGATGTGACAGCATCTTGACTCTTAAAAAATGTGCAGATGAGTTATGTCATCCACTTTGGAATCTTTTTTTTAAGAGTTTTACTGCAAGACGGGGAACACGTGGAAGCTGGAATATATTGAAACTATATTTCAAGAAACATGACAAGGAAGATTCTTTAAAATACAGACCAGATTTTTTTTTACAAGTGTTGTAAAAGTTGTGTAAAAAGTTATTAGATAAAAGTGGATTCGTCTCTTAGAGAATAAGATATTAAGTGGTCAACAACTTAGTTTTCAGTCTTTGTGATAGAGTTACGGAAATTCTTCAAGAAATAAAGAAATTAGCAGACTGTATTTGCCTAGAATTTAAGAAAACTTTTGATAGTTCCCCGTGAAAGACTAATTTGGAATCGGCAAAATATTGGAGGAATTAATTGTAAATTACTACAATGGATGAGAGATGTTTTGTGCGAGAGGAAAATGGAAACAGTTGTTAGAGGAAATATGTCACAAGTGGGGTCCTACAAGGGTCTGTACTTGACCCAACAATACTTCAAATTTATATATTTGATTGACTTTGATTGTCAGGTGTGGTGTCCACACCTGACAGTCACATAGATATACTAGAAACTGGTTTAGAAAAACACGTAATCACGTACTAGGACATATTTATTAGAAAACGTTTTGGTCCTGGGACTTTGCTCACTTCTAATAAAGGTCCCAGGACCGAAACGTTTTCTAATAAACATATCCTAGTGTTTGCTTACGTGTTTTTCTAAACCACCTTGTCTGTATTTATTACCAAGGTTTGTAGGTAAGACACAGGCAACGTTATTCCGAAACGTTTCTCCTACACAGTAGGCTTCTTCAGTCTGCGGGACTGACCACCTCAAATCTACATCTTCAAGGTTGATGGACTGATTACATTGTGTTCACACCTCTCCTGTCTACTTTCTGTACTCGACTGAAGAAGCCTACTGAGTAGGCTAAGCGTTTAGGAATAAACTTGCCTAAATTTTGCCTATGTGTCTTACCTACCAACCTGTCGGTATTATATACCATTTTGATATTCCCCAAGGATGATACCACGCTAGAAACTGTTTGGAGAAGAACTATGAACTGGCTACCAGAGCAGAGCAACGTGAAATATAGTGGACCCCCGGAAATCGTACTGCTCCCAACTCGAACAATTATGTAAGTGTGTTTTTGTAAGTGTATTTTGGGGGTCTGAAACGGACTAATCTAATTTACATTTGTCCTAATGGGAACAAATTCGTTCGGTAACGGCGCTCGAACAGCATTCTGGAACAAATTATGTCCGATTTCCGGGGGTCCACTGTATAATGAAAGGTTAAAAATCATTAAAGTTGCCCACGTTGGCTGATAACAAAACAAGAGGAGGCATGATAAACCACTTATAAGTTCTTTATAAGAATTAAAAGAGTAGATAAAGTAGGTTTCTAATGCCTGCAACAGGGATAACAAGAAACCACCCTTGCAAATTGAGAAAAAACTGAAGTGCAAGGTATAGTAGAAGAATTTTCTTCTCAGATAGAGTGGTTGACCAGTGGAATACCATTGGAAATTTAAAGAAATATATGATAAACAGAGTATTGAAGTCGGACACCATGAGCGTAACTCTTGCTACTGTACCTACAAATAGGTAATCACTAATAGGTAACTAGAGGTATTTCGCCCTCTGAGCGATCCCGGGAAGGTATCCCCGTATTTCATAATTCCAGTTTCCCGTTCCCGTTATGAAATACGGGAAGGTATCCCCGTATTTCATAACCCCAGTTCCCTGTGCCTCAGTGATCCGGGAAGGTATCCCCGTATTTCATAACCCCAGTTCCCTGTGCCTTAGTGACCCGGGAAGGTATCCCGTATTTCATAACCCCAGTTCCCTGTGCCTCAATGCACGCGATTAGAATAGTGCAGAGTGCGGCATCAGCTGATAATGCAGTTCAGTATTAGCGTGGAAGATGTGAAGGAACTCAGAAGAAACAGTCTCAATGGGGAAACTAATATTCAGATTTCTTTAATAAAAACGGTAAACAAGGACACACACAGACCAAATCTAATTCAAACTTTTCAAAGAGGCCAATAAGCTGAAGTACACAAGCACAATAAGCTTGAAGCCGCTCAGAAGCTTCATTATGAAGTGAACAGGATTGAAGCTAATCAATTATCTCATGACAAGAAGTATTTAATTTTTTCCTATTTCCTGACAAGCAAATGGGAACTCACAGGCCAAAATCAATCCAAATTTTTCTCTAAGGAAGACTGACTCGCTTTTAAGAAAGTAAAGCAAGCTTTAAGAAAACATCAAATTTACACTTTCTCTAACTAAACTTATGGGTTATCATCCGTCTCATAGAATACATCGTTAGTAATATTTTGGAGATAATCTGAAATATTCGCTAGTTGTTGGATAAAAATAAATATCTCTAATTATTCAATAAAACTGGCAAATTGGGATTAATACCAGCCAGTAGCAGCATGAGCCTTGTGTTTAGGAAACCACACCATTGATGACATATATAAATATCCCGCACATAGAGGAGCTTACGACGACGTTTCAATAACTGTGATAACTACCAAAATCCTCGGCGGTCGAGCTTCAAACATCACAAAAAAATACTGCCAAAAATACGACGATGGTGGAGAATAAAAAGTCAAACGCGTAGGAGCAGATTTGATAATTTTAGGTGTGAAATATTGAGAAACTTCTATATCACGTTAAATCAAGTGTAAAAATTTTGAAATCGACTGGATGAGGCATTCTCAAGTTATGGGTGAAATAAAATCGAAAAGTTGTAGGAATAAAAAGAATTCAGGGAGCCTCTTTATAGTCAATGTGATCAGTCAGTCAATCAGTCATCGACTCCAGGCTGAAGGACTGATTACCTCAAACTCCTTCTGATCTTCAACTATTCTCCTCTATACTGGACTGAGGAAGCCACTGGTTGGAGAAACGTTTCCACAATAAAAATACCTAAGTTTCGCACAAGTGTCTCACTCATCATGCATTTAGATAAAGGAATATTCTTCTGGGATTGTGCAGCGATTGAAACAAATCTATTATATCTTGCACCAAAACTTAGTAACTTAGTTAATCCATTTTCAATATTTTCCTAAATTTATCCAGCATTATTTATCAGGTAAATCACAGAACTGGTGGGGGTTCCAAGCCATGGGTTCCATCCCCCACCCGTTCTGTGATTTGTTTGCCATCATGTTATCACGATTTCGTGAGTCGTTATTTATCACCAATGAAATATAATAATATCCTGATGTTCAGCCTGATTTATTGCAACACTAAATTTGCATTTTTATTTTTATTTCGCATTTATTTTTTCCTACAAATTATATTATGTTTCAGACCTGTGGGGGGAAAAAATCACGTCAGTTACAAATTCCTTCACTTGTGATCTAACTAATGTCAACAAATCCCGCTTTTATTTCAGATGATAAAATACTCTCATCTCCTGGAATGGAAAATGCCACTACCAGCGAAATTGGTAAGTAACTTTCGGGTTTGTCTCTTTTGTAAATCTATTTTACGATAATCGTCAACTGGGAAATAATGAGAGGCCGAGGAGAACTGTCAGCTGGTTTATGTGGTGGAGACTTCCATGTGGAGTTTAGACTACCATGAGGAGCCCAGACTACCATGAGGAGCCTGGACTACCATGAGGAGCCCAGACTACCATGAGGAGCCCAGACTACTATGAGGATCCCAGACTACCATGAGGAGCCCAGACTACCATGAGGAGCCTGGACTACCATGAGGAGCCCAGACTACCATGAGAAGCCCAGACTACCATGAGGAGCCCAGACTACCATGAGGAGCCCAGACTACCATGAGGAGCCCAGACTACCATGAGAAGCCCAGACTACCATGAGAAGCCCAAACTACCATGAGGAGACTAGACTACCATGAGGAGCCTAGACTACCATGAAGACTCCAAACTACCATGAGAAGACCAGAATACCATGAGGAGCCCAGACTACCATGAGGAGCCCAGACTACCATGAGGAGCCCAGACTACCATGAGAAGCCCAGACTACCACGAGGAGCCCAGACTACCATGAGGAGACTAGACTACCATGAGGAGCCTAGACTACCATGAAGACTCCAGACTACCATGAGAAGCCCAGACTACGATGAGGAGCCCTGACTTCAATGAGGAGCCTAGAGTGCCGTGAGGAGCCCAGACTTCCATGTGGAACCAATACTACCATGAGGAGCCTAAACTACCATGAGGAGCCCAGACTACTATGATGAGCCTGGACTACCATGAGGAGCCCAGACTACCATGAGGAGCCTGGACTACCATGAGGAGCCCAGACTACCATGAGGAGCATGGACTACTATTAGGAGCCCAGACTACCATGAGGAGCCTAGACTACTATGAGGAGTCTAGACTACCATGAGAAGCCCAGACTACCATGAGGAGCCTAGACTACCATGAGGAGCCCTGACTTCCATGAGGAGCCTAGACAACCGTGAGTAGCCCAGACTTCCATGTGGAACCAATACTACCATAAAAACATAAGAGGGGCCCAGACTACCATGAGGAGCCTAGACTACCATGAGGATCCCAGACTTCCATGAGGAATCAATACTACCATGAGGAGCCAATACTACCATGAGGAGCCTATACTACCATGAGGAGCCCTGACTTCCATGAGTAGCCTAGACTACCGTGAGGAACAGCATTAAAAATATAATGTATAACAGTAGCAATACAGTAGAACGATTCGATAATCTTCACTTTAGAGAGGAAACTTTACACACCATATTTCGAACAGTCCAGGATCACGTCAGCTCGAAGTGTCGTCGTCCTAGCTGTGGGGTGGTGGGAAAACCGTCAATAAATTTATTGCTTCCCCTGAGCTGTAAAATTGCAGCGTTGATGAGAGTTACACTTAATTAGGTTTTTAACTAATAATATCAGAGCTACTATTATAATAGTAGCTTTGCTATTATTAGACGTAGCTCTATAATTATAGAGGTACGTCTCCAGCTGGAGTTACGTCACATGACGTACTGACATTACTCTCAGTCGTTATTAATGCTCTTTTAGTTATTTCCTCTGCATTATGAAACTATGAAGTTTATTATACATGTAAACATACGTAAGTCAAGTAAAGCCTGTTAGACGACGTTTTACTCAGCCCCGAGCGAAACGTCTAAAATAATAGCTTGCTCAGTATTATGTGTCGTCTGCATGTGTCCCCCAGTCACCAAGATGATTATATATGATAAAAATGCGTAATACAGAAGGAAAAAAAAATAATCATGGCACATGCCCTGTTTTATTGTGCTGGAATTATAATTGTATTATGTGGGGCTGTACACCCAGCTGGGCAGTTTCCCTTGTTACCTCTACATTCTTTGTCATTCTCAAAAGGTCGTGAGGGTTGAGCGTCATTCTATCTGTGTTTACAATGATGAGGCAAAGCTCATATAATTCGCCCAAACCAGACAGGTGAAACGGGAGAAAAAAAAAAGCTGGCTCTATTCTTGTAGTCAGTTGTTATCTCCAAGCAGAGTGTAAACAATCGCACAATCACTGCCTAACAAAGAAGGATCCAACAACAATTGAACGATGGTTAGGGAGAAGGGCGTAACCAGGGCTAGGCTGGATGGTTGGTTGTTCGGTGATGGACGGTGGCTAGGAGGACCCAGACAAGACAAGTGCGTTCGGAAGTTTGTGCGAAGCATTTAATGAGATTCTGCAGTGTGCTTGTGTGTGTGTGTACTCACCTAATTGTGGTTGCAGTGGTCGAGTCATAGCTCCTGGCCCCGCCTCCTCCCTGGCCGCTACTAGGTCCACTCTCCCTGCTCTATGAACTTTATCATACCTCTTCTATGTGTGCATGTGTGTGTGTGAATGTGTGTGTGTGTACTCACCTAATTGTACTCACCTAATTGTGGTTGCAGGGGTCGATACTCAGCTCCTGGCCCCGCCTCTGCGCTGTCCGCTACTGGGTCTCTGCTCTCCCTGCTCCATGAGCTTTATCATACCTTGTCTTACTCACCCCAAGGTCTTTCTCCTTTGATGAGGTTTGTAGTCTTTGTCCACCTAGCCTGTACTCTGTGTGTGTGTGTGTGTTTGTGTGTGTTTTGTGTGTGTGTGTGTGTGTGTGTGTGTGTGTGTTTGTGTGTGTGTGTGTGTACTCACCTAATTGTGGTTACAGGGGTCGATTCATAGCTCCTGGCCCCGCCTCCTCCCTGACCGCTACTAGGTCCACTCTCCCTGCTCTATGAACTTTATCATACCTCTTCTATGTTTGCATTTGTGTGTGTGTGTGTGTGTGTGTGTGTGTGTGTGTGTGTGTGTGTGTGTTTGGCACTGAGGAAAGTGACCCTTCTAATTCCGTCTCACACTCTCTATACTCCTTTCTCTCTTTCTCTCTCCTCCCTCTCCCTTTCTCTAGTCCTTCCCTCTTAACCCAGTCTCTCTTCCCTTAAGCTCTCTTCCCTCTTTCCATACTACTACTACTATTCAATGTCCTCGCTTTCTATTTCTCAATCCCTCTGTCTATTTCTCTCACCTCAGTACCTACCAAGGGTTGCATATATAAATTCTGATTTTTTTTCAGTGGCTTATCATAAAGCCTGACCCCAACATTTCTGTGATTAAAAAGTGATTTTATATTTGTGTACTCGGAGTATTATACGTACAGAAGACTAGATGAAGTTTGAATCTTGCTGACATTTTTTTTATCAATTTGTCTGATATGTGAAATATATGATTTAAGAAAAAGTTGAAAAATTATAGTTAGACTTCAAATCAATAATCATAGAGATCCTCGATGAAGGTATATCTTAAGGAGAACTGCTGATGGTTGCCCGTCTTTTGGTATAATAGCCATCTTCTGACAGTCACCAAAGTTATTCCAAATGGGAATCGTCAAGATCATTGGGATATACATAACAGTCAGGAAACAGTATGTGTATACCTGGTGTTGAGGCTCTGCTGAAATAACCGGTCCGTTCTGTCTTAAACGAGGCAAGAGGTGAATCGTCATGAATCGTACCTTTTCAATAATTTTGAATTCTGATAGGAGTAAGCCGTCTAAGAGAGTGGTGCATACTCCAGATGTGGACCACTTGTGCCTCGTATAAGCTACGTTATAAGGTTGCAAGTGTTGTGGCTCCTTTGGTGTTCACGATCTGGTTCCCCAGAGACAAATTTCAACCCTAGGATTGTTCACTACAATGGAAATCACCGAGTGTCTTCCGGTCAGCTTCACACCAGTCTAGGTAGTTAGTGACTGACAGTCTTTTCCAATCATGCTAGTGCAAGGTAAGTATGTATTCTTAGACGTAAAATGAATCTGCACTTCTATATATTAATGTTTGTGCGAATTTAGAAATACCAACTCGTCCAGATTTCTTTCTCTTTCCGTCCACTTTCTCTCTCTTTCTCTCTCTCTCTCTCTCTCTCTCTCTCTCTCTCTCTCTCTCTCTCTCTCTCTCTCTCTCTCTCTCTCTCTCTCTCTCTCTCTCTCTCTCTCTGTTGGATATAATTTTGTCCCGCTCTGTGATAATGAAAATACTCTCGTAAAAAATCCACTTTACCTGTGCATGGGATAGGCTCTTGTGAGAGATGGTAATTCTCAAGTAATAGTGACTCCAGCTCCCCTGGAAGGAAGCCTTTGAAGCTGCCGTAGCTGATGAAGGAATACTTGACGATATCCTCATTGCCCTACTGAAGTCTCCCAGCTCAGACTGACACTACTGAAGTCTCCCAGCTCAGACTGACACTACTGAAGTCTCCCAGCTCAGACTGACACTACTGAAGTCTCCCAGCTCAGACTGACACATATCAACACAGTATGTGAGCCTACCTGGGAAAATGTGACATGATAGGATAGCAGCACACTGCTGTTGCTCCTACTGTGTAACTGTTATATACAATAGGGTAGCAGCACACTACTGTTGTATCTGGTATGCAAAAATAACTCACCTCCTTCCAGCTCCCTCATTCTTTCTCCCCTCCTCACTCTATCTTCTTCCTTCTCTTTTCCCACTTCTTCCTTTTCCTCTCCAATCTCCCTTTTTCTTCCCTCCTCCCTCCCTCTCCCTGTTTTTCCTCTCCTCCTCCCCCTCCTCCTCCATCTCTTCCTCCTCCTCCTCGTCCTCCTCCTCCAATCTCTCAGCTCTTATCTTCATGTCCCGCTCACTTGTACCGATGGTCCAGACACGAGTGGGTGGCTGCTGTTGTTGCTGCTGCTGTTGTTGCTGTTGTTGTTTCCACTGTTCTTGCTGGTAGTGTTGTTGCTGTTGTTGTTGTCGCTGTTGTTGCTGCTATTATTGTTGATGTTGCTGCTGTTGTTGCGGCTGTTGCTGCTATTGTTTTTTCTGTTGTTACTACTCTTATTGCTGCTGTTGCTGATGTTGATATTTTTTACCGCCGGTGACTCTGTTGCTGCCACTGCTGTTTTTTCTGCTGCTGTTGCTATTAATGCAGTTGTTGCTGTTGTTGTTGTTACTGATACTGTTGCTGTTGACATTCTGTTGCTATTGTTGGTTACATTGTTTCTATTGCTGCTGCAATAGAAACTGTTGTTTCTATTGTTGCTGCTACTGCTTTTGCTGCTGCCTCTGTTACTGTAGCAGCTAGTGTTGCTGTTGCTGCTGTATGTTGCTTTTCTTATTGTTGATGTTGTTGTTGATGTTAACAGTTGTTGATACTGTTGTTATTGTAGTCGTTGTTGTTGTTGCTGTTGTCGTTAGTTTCGGTGTTGTTTTTGTTGGTTTCTTTATCGTTGTCGTTGTTGTTCTTGTTCTTGTTGTTGCTCTAGTTGCTGTTGTTGTTGTTTATATTATGCTACTGCTATTATTAATACTGCTGCTGTTGATATTGCTGTTATTTTTCTGTTGTTACTTCTGCAACTGCTGTTATTGCTGCTGTTTCTGCAGCAGCTGTTGCTACTGCTGAATATTCCTATAAAATGTAAACCTATACATTCCATGGTTATACTTCAGAGTACTGATAATTGTACTTCAGTTGTACTTCAGAGTACTACCAGACCTTCTGACAATTGTTCTTCAGAGTACTGACAGTCGTACTTCAGAGTACTGACAGTCGTACTTCAGAGTACTGACAGTTGTACTTCAGAGTACTAACAGTTGTACTTCAGAGTACTGTCAGTTGTACTTCAGAATACTAATAGTTGTACTTCAGAGTACTAACAGTTGTACTTCAGAGTACTAGCAGTTGTACTTCAGAGTACTAATAGTTGTACTTCAGAGTACTAACAGTTGTACTTCAGAGTACTAACATTTGTACTTCAGAGTACTAACAGTTGTACTTCAGAGTACTAATAGTTGTACTTCAGAGTACTAATAGTTGTACTTCAGAGTACTAACAGTTGCTAGAGTACTAATAGTTGTACTTCAAGTACTAATAGTTGTACTTCAGAGTACTAATAGTTGTACTTCAGAGTACTAACAGTTGTACTTGGTCAAGTGTACTAACTAAAATTGTACTTCAGAGTAATAACAGTTGTACTTCAGAGTACTAACAGTTGTACTTCAGATTGCTAACAGTTGTACTTCAGAGTACTGAAAGTTGTACTTCAGAGTACTAATAGTTGTACTTCTGTGTTGTGGGGTTCTTTTCATAGATTTGGTAATATTAACAGACGATGAGCTTGGTTTTTGGTAGCGTTTAATGAGGCGTTGGATATATGGGAGCTGAGAGCCTATGCCTGTGTCCGTCTCGTATGCCTACTCCGGATGATACTGATCTACTGGGCCGCCCGGCACTGAGGCATTCAAAAGGCAGGCCTCTGATTGGCTAATGCCAGATCACATGGCCAGAGGTTTGAAATCACGTGAACAGCCGTTATAAGTACAACCGTACAGCTCGGGCATGCTACGTATGGCGTCTCGACATACAACTATACAAACTAAGGGCAACAGGCAACAACTCTCATCTGATTCTATACAATGTCAAAGTACACAACAGTTAACATTATACTTCACATGGATATTATCGTGACGGAATAATCTACATTACTATATGATGCATCATGATACATAGGAATTAATTAAATGAGCTCATTCAAGAAAAATCATGATAAAAGAGATAAAAAAAATAATTTGTTCGATCGAACTGTCTTCATGTGATCTACGAATTCTGAGGAAATATATTTACAAGAAGGTAGTGATTAACAGACAAGATAGATCTGGTGCACACAAATCTATACTGTTAATTCTCAGAACTCGGAGAGAACGTGAACACACAAAAAAAAAAAATTTGAGTAATACTAAGTAGATATTATAACACACAGTTAAAC
>WNWK01021779.1:5000-33596 GCA_009830355.1 Cherax destructor | reverse complement strand
AATGTCATTTAGGTTAGTCTATTTCAGACCCCAAAATACACTTCCACAAGCACTTACAATATTATACTTACATAATTACATGATTTCCGGTGTTCGTTAACCGGGGTTCCACTGTACGTATGTGGAACAGTGAGAAGAAATAGAAAACACATGCCAAAGTTCACTGTAGGAAGTGTAGTGCAAGCGTTTCATGCCAATGACATCATGGCACTGACATGGCATGACAAAAGGGACGTGACGTTGCTGTCAACCATCCACAGAAATGAGATGGTACAAACAGACAGACTGAGCAAGCTCAACAATCAACCTGTTGAAAAGCCAGCTATTGTCGTCAACTATACGAACAATATGCGACTCGTCGACAAGTGTGACATGATGATAGGCTTTGTTGACTGTGTTCGTAGGAGTCGCAAGTGGTATATAAAAGTGTTTTTCCACCTTGTTGACACTGCAATGCTCAATGCCTTCAACATGTTCGAAATAAAGACTGGGAAGCGACAACGATATGCGGAATTCACCCTAAATGTCATCAAGCAGATAGCAAAAAAGTATGGTACCACACCTATACCTGCCACTCCACAGTGACCTGTCACTCCACAACAGCGACCTGTCACTCCACAACAAGAAGGGGAAGTGCCCAACAGAATAATCCCTAACTGTCACTGCCTGATACCATTACCATCTACTCCAAAGAAGAAGTACTCTCAGAAAAAGTGCGTTGTGTGTGCTTACACTACACAGCGACCCCAAGTGCGAAAAGACACACGATACATGTGTCAGCAATGTGGGGTGGCACTCTGTATGAATCCATGCTTCTTAGAGTATCATACAGTGGTGGATTTCTAGAAACATAAATGGAACCTGTAAATACCTTGTATATATATGTAAACAATAGTATGTGATTGAACCAGGTATACAAATTCATCCATCAGTGTGAACATGTGTGTTTGTGACAGTATGATTACTAATTCAGTACCAAACATTTGTGTCTAAACAAGAATTGGCAATGAAATCAAAAGATCTGCATCAAAACATTATTATCATAGTATGAAAACACAGAAAATGGAAAAGAATTGGAAAAAAACGATAAATGTTTATTGTTTCTGCAAGCGGCAGTGCTCCATGTTGCCGACACCTCATCATTTAGCACCAACTCAGGGCTTATATCTCGGTAAGTACTGGCCCTAAAATTTTTTTTTTTTAGCCTATCCTGTTTATAAAAATGCTCTCTTCATTAAATTTTTTTTTTTTTTTTTTTTTAAATATTCGGAGCAGTACGCGAGTGAACGTAGATCTACGTGTGGACAGTTTAAGGGTTAAAATTGTACTATTGTTCACTTAGCTACCTCACTTTCTGTACATTTATAA
Organism: Cherax destructor; assembly: GCA_009830355.1. Classification (NCBI taxonomy): domain Eukaryota; kingdom Metazoa; phylum Arthropoda; class Malacostraca; order Decapoda; family Parastacidae; genus Cherax; species Cherax destructor. The sequence goes on along the minus strand of WNWK01021779.1, from coordinate 32,228 downwards.
AATACTCCTACTCAGTAACCTATGTCTAGTTCTTAAGCAGTCTGTAAAATTAGGATTAGTCTGCCCAAAATGCACAGCATGCTAGTGGCTTTCTTTTGTGCTTAACAGTATTTTATTACATGTAAACTACATTTTGTATACTGAAGAAAGAATTAAAGATGTTTTTGTTTGTTCTGACTGTCCATCACGTAAACTACATTACATATTGATGCCAGGGTATATCACATACGCCTACGTCATGAGCTCAGCTCACTCAGATAAGCTGTGAACAGTAAATTTTGGCTTAGATTTGAGAGAATGGGTCTGTGTAGTGAGTGTGCATGGTATAAAAAAAAAATTTGCCTCATGCAATGCATGATGGGAAAAACAAAAAACTGACCTTGTGTCTGGTTTTAAAATAGTGACTTTGAGTTGCTTTCTTGGATGGTTTTTATGATTTTATTGGCTGTTCCTTGGTATCAACTGACAGAACTGAAGGCAACCACCACAACTATCACCACCACCACTAGCCCCACCACAACCATCACCACCACCAATCAAACAACTAAGGTTGCAAATTCAATAACTACCACCAGACCAAGTCTGGGATTGGCAGGAAGATGCAACATTTGTGCCAAATCCCCATCAATCTGATGATATGAAGAGTAGAATTTTGTTGAATTGTACCATGGCCAAAGACTAATAAACTGGATTTCTTTTAATTGTATTATGAACTGACACAAACCAACAGTTATTACCCATATACTATGGCAAACATGTATATCTTGCAAGATATTGAATGACAAAGCACCTAATATGTATTCTGTTCAGTGATCTGTCTTGTTACTGTATATGTTGCACTTTTCAGACCATAGTAATCCCAACTTAGACAATCTTTCTTTCAACACTTCGGCCATTTCCCACCGAGGCAGGGTGGCCCAAAAGGAAAAACGAAAGTTTCTCCTTTTACATTTAGTAATATATACAGGAGAAGGTGGTTACTAGCCCCCTGCTCCCGGCATTTTAGTCGCCTCTTACGACACGCATGGCTTACGGAGGAAGAATTCTGTTCCACTTCCCCATGGAGATAAGAGGAAACAAGAACAAGAACTAGTAAGAAAATAGAAAAAACCCAGAGGGGTGTGTATATGTATATGCTTGTACATGAATGTGTAGTGTGACCTAAGTGTAAGTAGAAGTAACAAGACATACCTGAAATCTTGCATGTTTATGAGACAGAAAAAAGACACCAGCAATCCTACCATCATGTAAAACAATTACAGGCTTTCGTTTTACACTCACTTGGCAGGACGGTAGTACCTCCCTGGGCGGTTGCTGTCTACCAACCTACTACCTAGAACTTAGACAATATGTTATACAAAATTAGAGATGTTTTATGTACTTAAAAAATAAGTTCATTAAGTTCTTTTATCCATTCCAGAGCCTTACGATTGATAAATCCTTTATCCTTTCCAAAGGCAGACTGTTGTTCAAGCAATATATACCTAGCAAAAGAAGTTGCTTTGGTATAAAACTGTTCATTTCATGAGATTGTGGAAGCTGCTTGGTATTAGGTTTGTGTACACAGGAAAGAAAACATTGGAAGATACCTATAAGTTATTGGGAATCTCTGATCATATGGTGAGGAAAATGATGGAACCATATCTTGGTACTGGTACACATGCCCTGTGATTTCTTACAAGTGCATGGAACACAAAAGCATATGCTAAAGTGCAATACAAAACTGAGGATGATCAAGTGTGGGTGTTTCATGCCAATGAAAACATGACAACCATCCACCAGAACGAAATAAACAAGAAATGTGAACAGAGAAACCAACAAACCCACTGTGAAACCAGCTGCTTTTATAGATTACATGAATAATATGTATTTGGTGGACAAATGTGACATGCAAGTTAGGTTTGTTGATTGTGTGTTAAAGAGTTACTATAAGTACTACATAAAATTATTTTTCTTTGTAGACATTACAATGCTGAATACCTACAATATGTACCAGGGCAACATCAGGAACAGACCCATATATGGCAACTTCTCTATTTGTCATCAAACAAGTAATCTTCTACCCACATAATTTACAAGCTCCTAAAAATAAAAATGTAAAAAAAAAAAAAAAAAAAAACTATACAGTGGACCCTCCGTATTCGTCTTTAATCCATTCCAGAGAGACCGGCGAAAACTGAAACCATTTTCCCCATAAGAAATAATGTAAATCCAATTAATCTGTTTCAGACACACAGGAGTATTAACCCTTTGACTGTCGCAACCCCTAATCCTGAGTGCTCTCTTGTTGTCGCAAAATTTACAAAAAAAAAAAATCTTATGAAATAAATGAGAGAATCTTTTCCCGATGGTAATGACATCAAAAGTATGAACTTTGATGGAAAACTTACGGAATTACGCTCTCGCAAAGTTAGTGATCTCGGCGATATATACGCATTGGCAATTCGCCGACTTTGAGCCCTATTTTCAGCCAATTCCATTGTTCCAGTCGACCAAACTCATAGCTATTTCTTTAGAACTCCATTTGTTCTATTGATTGAGTACAAGAAACCACCAATTTACCAATTTCAACTACCCAATAAAGTGGTCAGAAATTGGCAATTTGGCCAATTTCATGCAAAATAAAAAAGTTGTCAATTTCAAAACAGGGTTCAGAATAAACAATGCAGACATTCCTGGCACTAAAATAAGATGTTATCTGTTCATTAGTCACGTCTTTAGGCCCCTCTTATATTACTCTTGCTTTCTATTTTGATTTTTTATTCACACAAAAAATAGAAGATTTACCGTTATGCAGACTATTGCATTATTGTAAAAATGGTATAAATAATATCAGTGCACTTGTGAAAGAATATTAGACTCACCAATTGATGTGTATTGGACGCATGGCGTGATTTGTTTACTCTTGAACATTTGCAAAAATCGAACATTTCCCCTACTTTGAGCTCAATTTCAAGGTCGTTTTCATCATGAAACTAATCAAAATCATCTATATTTCTGTAGTATGTTTTCCATTCTATCAAATGAGACAATAAAAAAAGAGAATACAACCATAAATACTATACAAAACTACACCTCAAAGACGGCGTTTTTATCCAAAAACACGGTCAGAGTTTTTTTCTCTCATTATGCACTGCGTGCTGCAGGATTTTTTTTTATACAGCGCACACTGACCACACAGACCCATTCTCTCATATGTGGGCCTACCAGCTTTCTCCCGCTTGATTTGAAGCCGCTAGAATTTGTGAGTATATATACGTCTGAAACAGTGGCTCGTAAGACGTATATATACGACCGAAACAGTAAAGGGTTAACAAAAAATAATTTTTTTAGAGATTAAATATAGATTTACATACAGAAAATAATGACAAATAAATATAAAGCACTAATAACATGTATTAATGAGCATTTTACCCTTTCAGGGTTTCAGCCGTACTAGTATGGTTTACACACCAGGGTTTTCAACGTACTAGTACGCCTAAATTCTAGCACCCTCAAATCAAGTGGAAAAAGGCTGGTAGGCCTAGATGTGAGAGAATGGGTCTGTGCGGTCAGTGTGCGCAGTATAAAAAAATCCTGCACCACACAGTGCGTAATGAGGAAAAAAAAAACTGCCCGTGTTTTTGGTTTAAAACAGTGACTTCGCAGTCTATTTTCGTATGGTATTTATGGTTGTATTCTTGATTTCTTGGTCTCATTTGATAGAATGGAAGATATATTACAGAAATATATTTAATTTTGATTGGTTTCACGATGACAAGTACCTTGAAACTGAGCGCAAAGTAGTAAAAATGTTCGATTTTTGCCGATGTTCAAGAGTAAGCAAATCACGCCATGCGTCCAATACACATCAACTGGCGAGTCTAATATACTTGCACAAGTGTGCTGATATTATTTATACCGTTTTTACAATGATGCAATAGTATACATAACAGAAAATCTTCTATTTTTTGTGAGAATAAAAATTCAAAATTGAAAGCAAAAGTAATGTAAGAGGAGCCTGGAGATGTGACTAATGAACAGATAAAATGTTATTTTAGTGCCAGGAATGTCTGTCTCTTTTATTCTGGACCCTATTTTGAAATTGGCATCTTTTGAAATTTGTGTGAAATTGGCCAAATTGCCAATTTCGGACCACTTTATTGGGTAGTTGATATCGGTAAATTGGCGGTTTCTTGTACTCATTTGATAGAACAAATGGAATTCTAGCGAAATAGCTAAAATTTTGGTAGACTGAACATTGGAACTGGCCGAAAATGGAGCTCAAAGTGGGCGAAATCGCCGATGCGTAAACATTGTCGATACCGCTAAATTTGCGAGAGCATAATTCCGTTAGTTTTTCATCAAATTTCATACTTTTGGTGTCATTATGATTGGAAAAGGATTCTCTATCATTTCATATGAAATTTTTTTTTATTTTTTTGACGAAAAATTTGTGACCCTGAGAACGAGTTTGGGAGGGGGCCTCTCGACCCTGAAAGGGTTAACATCCCACTCACCTTTATTGGCAACTCTTGTTGGTGTATGGAAGATGGAGAGGAGAGAGGGAGGCAAGTTTATTGTTTGGAGGCACGACAAACTGCTTCAATATGACACTAATATCAGCTCTACAGCTTATTTATCTATCACAATTCATCTAATATGGCATAATAAACAATATTAATAACACAGAAACATGATACATACTCTAGAATGAATTAAATAATGTGGACCCCCAGTTTTCGTACTGCTCCAAACTCGAACAATTACAGTGGACCCCCGACTAACGAAAGGCCCATATAACGAAAAAATCGTGTAACGAAAGCTTTTTTATCTTTCGTGTAGCAAAACGTATCAGACCTGTCCGCCTGCCCTGCGCCTGCGCAGGACGCCAGTCAAGCATTGTTTACCATTGAGAGAACATTACCCAGCGCGCTCTTTCAAACATTCACAATAAATTTGTTGTGTTTATTGGTGGTTTAGTGATTGTCACTGAAATAAGTCACCATGGGTCCAAAGAAGCTTCCTAGTGGCACCCCAGTGGTAGCATTCATGCAGGGAGTGTAGCATTCATGCAGGGAGTGTAGCAGGCATGCAGGGAGTGTAGCAGGCATGCAGGGAGTGTAGCAGGCATTTAGGGAGTGTAGCAGGCATGCAGGGAGTGTAGCAGGCATGCAGGGAGAGTAGCAGGCATGCAGGGAGTGTAGCAGGCATGCAGGGAGTGTAGCAGGCATGCAGGGAGTGTAGCAGGCATGCAGGGAGTGTAGCAGGCATGCAGGGAGTGTAGCAGGCATGCAGGGAGTGTAGCAGGCATGCAGGGAGTGTAGCAGGCATGCAGGGAGTGTAGCAGGCATGCAGGGAGTGTAGCAGGCATGCAGGGAGTGTAGCAGGCATGCAGGGAGTGTAGCAGGCATGCAGGGAGTGTAGCAGGCATGCAGGGAGTGTAGCAGGCATGCAGGGAGTGTAGCAGGCATGCAGGGAGTGTAGCAGGCATGCAGGGAGTGTAGCAGGCATGCAGGGAGTGTAGCAGGCATGCAGGGAGTGTAGCAGGCATGCAGGGAGTGTAGCAGGCATGCAGGGAGTGTAGCAGGCATGCAGGGAGTGTAGCAGGCATGCAGGGAGTGTAGCAGGGAGTGGGGATTCCCCTTCGTAGAGGCTGAAGAATTCCTCCCCCAACAAGTGTTTAATTGTGATATAACAGGCCTGTTTTGGAAGAAAATGCCCAACAGGACCTTCATTACTCATTACCTTATCTTCCAGATGCCTGCAACTCTCTTCAATAAAGGTAAGTAAATGTTATTTATTAATCTGTTTATTATTATTTAGTATGTGAATATTTTTGGGTGGAACAGATTAATTGTATTTACATTATTTCTTATGGGAAATAAGGTTTCGAATTATAAAAGTTTCGTGTTGAGAAATAGCTCCTGGAACGGATTAATTTCGTTAGTCGAGGGACCACTGTATGTAAGTGTATTTTTGTAAGTGCTTTTGTAAGTGTATTTTTGGGGGTCTAAAAGGACTAATCTAATTTACATTATTCCTTATGGGAACAAATTCTTTTGGTAACTGCACTTGAACAGCATTCTAGAACTAATTAATTACATAAACCGGGGTTCCACTGTATGTCATTATGAATGTGAGGACTGGTGGTGGAGTGTTATTGTTGTTGGGTTTATAAGGGCCACTGACCATAAGCCGTACATATAGTGGTGGTGGTGGGTGGCAGCAGAAGCCACCACCACTATTCACACTGAAACAATGTACATAATTTATAAATAAGAAATATTTACACTTTAATTTATAAATAAGAAATACAGTGGTACCTCGACTTACGATATTTTTTCATTCCAGAATGCTGTTCAAGTGCCATTACCAAACGAATTTATCTCCTTAAGAAATGTTGTAAAATAGACTAGTCCTTTTAGACCCCCAAAATTACACTTACAAAAGCATTTAAAAAAATAAACTTACATAAAAGGGTGAGTTTGGGGACCATCGTAAGTCGAGGTACCACTGTATTCACACTTTATAAATAAGAAATATTTTCACTTACCTTGGAGGAGATGGTGGCAGAGGGCAGCGTTGGTCTCAGTGCCCCTATATACCTCAAACAACAATGGAGGAGTTTAATCGCTTACCTTACTTGCTACACTGTTAATGCTACACTTTATCGCTGGCTGGCGCTATAGCCTTTATCGACTCCACTTTGGTACTTTGCTACGATTTCTTTCTTTAATTCTATGGTGCTCCTCACTTTCTTTACCAACGTACTGGCACTGAGAGCTTTCTTTTTGCCTATGGTGGCTTATTTAGCAGTCACACACAATAAACAAGTGCCAAAAACAATGGATTATTATGAAATATTTCGTATGACCTCACAGGATATGTTCACTCACTGAGAAACAACACGACACTGCCTGAGTATGTGTGGGAGGCGGCTTTGTGTGTGCTCGCTGGGCACTGGACATGTTCCGTACCATCGACAAAAACGGAGGAAATTGACGAAAACGGAGCCAATATTTTGACGAAAAAACTCGGCTAAAACCGAAATCAGCGATAATGGAGATCAACGAAAAGGGAGGGTCCACTGTAATATAATACATAGCACGGGGCAACACCCAATGCTGCCATTACCGATTGCATGTGGCAACACTCAATACTGCCATCATCGATTGCATGTGGCAACACCCAATACAGTGGTACCTCGAGTTTCGAACTTTCTTCATTCCAGAAGACTGTTCAAGTGCTGTTACCGAACGAATTTGTTCCCATACGGAATAACGTAAATTAGATTAGTCCATTTCAGACCCCCAAAAATACACTTACAAAAGTACTTACAATAATACACTTACATAATTGGTCGAGTTGGGAGCAGTTCGAAACTCGGGGTACTACTGTACTGCCATCACTGACTGCATGTGGCAACACCCAATACTGCCATCATCGATTGCATGTGGCAACATCCAATACTGCCATCATAGATTGCATGTGGCAACACCCAATACTGCCATCACCAACTGCATGTGGCAACACCCAATACTACCATCATCGATTGCATGTGGCAACACCCAATACTGCCATCACCGACTGCATGTGGCAACACCCAATACTGCCATCACCGACTGCCTGTAGCAACACTCAATACTACCATCACTGACTGCATGTGGCAACACCCAATACTGCCATCACTGACTGCATATGGCAACATCCAATACTGCCATCATAGATTGCATGTGGCAACACCCAATACTGCCATCACCAACTGCATGTGGTAACACCCAATACTACCATCATCGATTGCATGTGGCAACACCCAATACTGCCATCACCGACTGCATGTGGCAACACCCAATACTGCCATCACCGACTGCCTGTAGCAACACTCAATACTACCATCACTGACTGCATGTGGCAACACCCAATACTGCCATCACTGACTGCATATGGCAACACCCAATACTGCCATCACAGACTGCATGTGGCAACACCCAATACTGCCATCACTGACTGCATGTGGCAACACCCAATACTGCTAACACTGACTTCATGTGGAAACACAAAATACTGCTACCGCTGACTGCATGTGGCAACACCCAATACTGCCATCAATAACTGCATGTGGCAACACCCAATACTGCCATCACTGACTGCATGTGGCAACACCCAATACTGCCATCACTGACTGCATGTGGCAACACCCAATACTGCTACTGCTGACTGCATGTGGCAACACCCAATACTGCTACTGCTGACTGCATGTGGCAACACCCAATACTGCCATCACAGTCAACTGCAGTGGCCAGGAACACATGAGTAGGAAGGACAGACCACTGAGCATAGGGGCTTCAGCCAGGAAAGGGACTGAAGGAAGAGACACTTCAATAGAAGGAACTAAAACATCTCAGAGGATGCAAAGGGAGGCACAGTGGGAGGATGAAAGAGAGAGGTCAATTTTTTGTCTACGGGCTCCAGGAAGTCAAAGGGGATACCCATGATAAAAGAAAACAGGAGGAGAAAAAAACAATTGAAGGAATCATGAAAGCAATAGGTGAAGGCGACATGACCCAGGTGACAAATTTTCAGAGAATTGGGTGGTTTACAAGGGGAAGAGAATGGCCCCTCAAAGTAATTTTCAAGGCAGAATCAGCTTGATCCATGATCCTGCAGGAGAAAGCACGACTGAGAGACAATCGGGAGTAGAGATTGTACCTTGATCGAGACAGAACACAGGAGGAAAGGATGTTACTGAGAGAGAGAATACAAAGTTGAAAGGAGGAACGAGAGGAAATGACAAAGAAGAGCGGAAGAACCCATACCCAGGTAGAAGGGCAAACACACCCTCCATAAACACCCGCAGAAGGAATCCAACCTCAACAAGCCCAAGGAAACTGAACAATTTAAACCGACACCCACACACCGTTCCTTCTGTCCCCACCCCACATCACAAACCCCACCCCTACAGCAACCCACTATGTTCACTCTGCCCCCACCCCAACCGCAACCCCCCATAGGCCCCCGCCAGGGCTCCCGCTCCCTCAACCCCAATATTTCCCCTGGACCACAGTTTTAAAAACGAACTTGAAGGTTTGGTACACGAACATGGATGGAATAACGAATAAATATGAGGAGTGGAATGAAAGAATCAATGAGAAGTCCCCAGACATCATAGCAGTCACAGAAACGAAACTCACTGAGGCAATAACAGACGCAATCTTCCCACTGGGATATCAGATCCTGAGGAAAGATAGAAGGAGTAGAGGGGGAGGAGGGGTTGAACTGCTCATAAGAAACCGATGGAGATTTGAGGAAATGGAAGGCATGGACGTGATTAGTGAAAGGGACTACATAGTAGGTACAATTCAGTCTGGGGAACATAAGGTAGTCATTGCAGTGATGTATAACCCACCACAGAACTGCAGGAGGCCAAGAGAGGAATATGAAGAGAGCAACAGAGCAATGGTGGACACACTGGCTGAAGTGGCAAGAAGAGCTCACTCGAGCAGAGCAAAATTTATTGTTATGGGCGATTTCAACCACAGGGAAATCGAATGGGAAAATCTGGAGCCACATGGGGGTCCAGAAATATGGAGAGCCAAGATGATGGATGTGGTACTGGAAAACCTCATGCACCAACATGTCAGGGACACTACCAGAGAGAGAGGAGAGGACAAACCAGCAAGGCTGGACCTTGTGTTCACCCTAAGCAGCTCAGACATTGAGGACATCAGATATGAGAGGCCCCTGGGAGCCAGTTACCACGTGGTTCTGAGCTTTGAGTACATAGTAGAGTTACAAGTGGAGAGGGCAACAGGAGTTGAAAGGGAAAAGCCAAACTATAAAAGGGGGGACTACATGGATATGAGGAACTTCCTGCAGGAGGTTCAGTGGGACAGAGACATGGAAGGAAAGTCAGTAAACGAAATGATGGAATACGTAACAAAAAAATGCAAGGAAGCAGAGGAAAGGTTTGTTACCAAGGGCAACAGAAATAATGGGAAGTCCAGAACGAGCCCTTGGTTTACCCAAAGGTGCAGGGAGGCAAAGACTAAGTGCGCTAGAGAATGAAAAAAGTACAGAAAGCAAAGAACCCAGGAAAATAAAGAGATTAGTTGTAGAGCCAGAAACGAGTATGCACAGATAAGGAGGGAGGCCCAGCGACAGTACGAATATGACATAGCATCAAAAGTCAAGTCTGACCCAAAACTGCTGTATAGTCACATTAGGAGGAAGACAACAGTCAAAGACCAGGTGATCAGGCTGAGGAAAGAAGGTGGGGAACTCACAAGAAATGATCAAGAGGTATGTGAGGAGCTCAACACGAGATTTAAGGAGGTATTTACAGTGGAGGCAGGAAGGACTCTGGGAAGGCAGATCAGAGCAGGACACCAACAAGGAATATACCAAGCGTTGGATGACATACACACAACTGTGGAGGAGGTGAAGAAGTTGCTCAGTGACCTTGATACCTCAAAGGTGATGGGACCGGACAACATCTCCCCGCGGGTCCTTAGAGAGGGAGCAGAGATGCTCTGTGTGCCACTAACCACAATCTTCAACACATCCCTTGAAATTGGGCAGCTACCTGAGGTATGGAAGAAAGCAAATGTAGTTCCCATTATTAAGAAAGGAGACAGAAACGAGGCACTAAACTATAGACCAGTGTCACTTACGTGTATAGTGTGCAAAGTCATGGAGAAGATTATCAGGAGAAGAATGGTGGAGCACCTGGAATGGAACAAGATTATAAACGACAACCAGAACAGATTCATGGAAGGCAAGTCCTATGTCACAAACCTTCTGGAGTTCTATGACAAAGTAACAGAAGTAAGACACAAGAGAGATGGGTGGGTTGATTGCATTTTCTTGGACTGCAGGAAGGCCTTCGACACAGTTCCTCACAAAAGATTAGTGCAGAAGCTAGAGGATCAGGCATGTATAACAGGAAAGGCACTGCAATGGATCAGAGAATACCTGACAGGGAGGCAACAACGGGTCATGGTACGTGACGAGGTATCAAACTGGGCGCCTGTAACAAGCAGAGTCCCACAGGGGTCAGTCCTAGGACCTGTGCTATTCTTGGTATATGTGAATGACATGACGGACGGGATAGACTCAGAAGTGTCCCTGTTCGCAGATATGAAGTTAATGAGGAGAATTAAATCAGATGAGGATCAGGCAGGACTTCAAAGAGACCTGGACATGCTGGACACCTGGTCCAGCAACTGGCTTCTCGAATTTAACCCTGCCAAATGCAAAGTCATGAAGATCAGGGAAGGGCAAAGACCGCAGACAGAGTACAGTGGACCCCCGCCTAACGAGCACCCCGGAAATCGTACAATTATGTAAGTATAATATTGTAAGTGCTTGTGGAAGTGTATTTTTGGGGGTCTGAAATAGACTAACCTACGTGACATTATTTCTTAAGGAAGTAAATTCGTTCGGTAATGGCACTTGAGCAGCGGGGTCCACTGTATAGGCTAGGTGGCCAAAGACTACAAATCTTGCTCAAGGAGAAAGATCTTGGAGTGAGTATAACACCAAGCATGTCTCTGGAAGCATATATCAACCAGATAACTGCTGCAGCATACAGGCGACTGGCAAACCTGAGAATAGCATTCCGATACATAAGAACATAAGAAAGGAGGAACACTGCAGCAGGCCTGTTGGCCTATACTAGGCAAGTCCTTCACAATCCGTCCCACTAACAGAATATTTGCTTAACCCAATTTGCAATGCTACCCAAGAAATAAGTTTTGATAATTCTATTTACTCATGTGCGAGTCCCACTCAAATCCAACCCCTCAACCCCTTAGTAAGGAATCGTTCAAGACACTGTACACCGTGTACGTCAGGCCCATACTAGAGTATGCAGCACCAGTGTGGAACCCGTACCCGGTCAAGCACATCAGGGGGATTACCAACAAACCCCCGGCTGTCTTCAAGCAGGCACTGGACAGGCACCTAAAGTCGGTACCTGACCAGCCAGGCTGTGGTTCGTATGTTGGACTGCTTATTGGGGAATAACGTAATGGGTCTGTTAGACAGTGAGGAGCCACTAGTGTGGGGGGTACCAGACCCCAAAGTTTGGGAGGAGAAGGCTAAGGAAACCCTGCCAGACCTTTTCCCAGTTGGTGCCATCACAAGAAGTATGTCTCGTGACCAGGCTACCAAGGGTAATCCTGATATTTCTCCTGAGGATGGTGAAGACTTAGGTTTGGAAACCCTATTTTCTGATGTTGAACTGCAGTCAACAGAAGAAAAGGACGCCCCAACTAGAGTCGAGCCTAATCAGTGCGTGGATCAGGGAGGAGGTGAGAAGGAAATTGGGCCTACTATGATGCAATTAATTGCTGCACAGGGGAGTGATGACTCTCTGAAATCAATTAGAGCCTCAGCTGTGACTGAGGAGGAATCTTTACGTTTAAGTAAATGTTTCTATTTCAGGAAAGGTATTTTAATGAAGAAGGCACCTGCGATTGCAGCACCAGTAGAAGGAGAGCCAAATTTTTGTCACCAGGTTGTGGTGCCTGAGCCTTATAGAAACCATGTTCTTAGCTTAGCACACGACACACCTCTAGGTGGCCACCTAGGTATTGCTAAAACAGTATCTAGGGTTTCCAGGCACTTCTTCTGGCCTCGGCTGTGGGAGACGGTAGGGGAATATATAAATACCTGTCATACCTGCCAATTTATAGGAAAACCTAATCAGAGAATTAAACCTGTTCCCCTTCAGCCCATTTCAGCACCAGGTGAACCCTTCAGCAAGCTGGTAGTGGATGTAGTTGGTCCGCTCCCAAGGACCAGAATGGGAAATAATTATTTACTAACGATTATTTGTTCCACTACCAGGTATCCGGAAGCAGTCCCTCTACGTAAGATTACAGCTCGTGTAGTCTTAAGGGCTTTGATGAAGTTCTTTTCTCATGTTGGCTTTCCTCGGGAGGTACAAACAGATCAAGGGTCTAACTTTACTTCAAAACTATTTAGAAATGTGTTAAAGGGGTTAGATGTACAGCCTAAATTTTCAACTGCCTATCACCCTCAATCTCAGGGGGTAGTGGAAAGATTTCATCAAACCCTTAAGACCATGATGCGAGCTTATTGCATGGATAACTCTAGTGATTGGGACGAGGGGATTCCCTTTCTTTTGTTTGCCATGCGGGAAAGCACCCAGGAATCTCTCAGTTTCAGTCCCTTTGAGCTTGTATATGGTCATCCAGTGAGGGAGCCACTTACCGTTCTCAAGGAGCATTGGCTGGGCAGTGCAGATGAGGCTTCCCCGCCGGAAGATGTTATCCTTTTCAGGAAACGATTGGACCAGGCGAGACGTATAGCAGCGGACAACCTTAAAGCTAGCCAGAGGTCCATGAAGCAGCGGTACGACCGACGGGCGGCCCCTCGCTCCTTCAGTGTTGGAGAGGAAGTGTTAGCCTTGGAACCAGTTCCAGGACATGCCTTGGCTGCACGTTTTGATGGACCCTTTGTTGTCACAGGCAGGTCTGGGCCTAATTATGTAGTTAAGATGCCTGGCCGGCGCAAGTCAGACAGGATCATGCATATTAACCATTTAAAGCGGTACCATTCTAGGGCGGGAGTTGCCGCCATTCAAGTCAAGAGTGATGATACTGAAAAACTTCCTGTAACGACAGAAGTAAGGCTGTGCAATTCAGCCATCTTGCAAAATCCCTTGGCACACATGAAGGGACTCAGTGTACAGGGAGCTTGTGACTTGGTTCAGTTACTCCAGGAATTTCCAACTTTGTTTGGGGATATTCCTAAAGTAAGTAAATTACCCCCCCATGATGTGGATGTCGGGGAGGCTGTTCCAATAAAGCAAGCTCCTTACCGTATGAACCCAACAAAACAACGTCACATGGAGGAAGAGGTGAAATTTCTCCTTGAAAACCAGTTTATAGTGCCTAGCTAGAGTCAGTGGGCATCTCCATGCCTGATGGTTCCCAAACCTGATGGATCCATGCACATGTGCACTGACTATCGCAGAGTAAATGAAGTAACGAAGGCTGACTGCTACCCTTTGCCACGCATGGATGATGTGATTGATGCAGTGGAAGGGGCAAAATTTGTGAGTAAACTGGACTTACTTAAAGGGTATTATCAGATACCCCTCACACAGCGGCCAAAGGAAATTTCAGCCTTCGTCACTCCAGATGGGTTATTTCAATATAATTAGGTATTCATGTTATTTAATTACAACAATACATGCTGGGTTCCATAGTCCCCATAACAAGTCCATAATACCCCATAACACCCAAAACTGCCATCATTGACAGCATGTGGCAACACTCAATACTGCCATCACTGACAGCATGTGGCAATACTCAATACTGCCATCACTGACTGCATGTGGCAACACTCAATACTGCCATCACTGACTGCATGTGTGTTATGGGGCTATAGGACCTAACATGTATTGATGTATTTAAGTAACAATTGTTCATGAATACCTAATTATATTGAATTAATCAAAATTACTGCTTAAATGTCAGAAGGGCAGGCCACTCTTTAAGACTAAGAAGAAGCTGAGTTAAGTCTGATTTTCTCAATATAATAGGTTATAGTTATAGGTAGTAGGTTGGTAGACAGCAACCGCCCAGGGAGGTACTACCGTCCTGCCAAGTGAGTGTAAAACGAAAGCCTGTAATTGTTTTACATGATGGTAGGATTGCTGGTGTCTTTTTTCTGTCTCATAAACATGCAAGATTTCAGGTACATCTTGCTACTTCTACTTACACTTAGGTCACACTACACATTCATGTACAAGCATATATATACACACCCCTCTGGGTTTTCTTCTATTTTCTTACTAGTTCTTGTTCTTATTTCCTCTTATCTCCATGGGGAAGTGGAACAGAATTCTTCCTCCGTAAGCCATGCGTGTCGTAAGAGGCGACTAAAATGCCGGGAGCAAGGGGCTAGTAACCCCTTCTCCTGTATATATTACTAAATGTAAAAGGGGAAACTTTCGTTTTTCCTTTTGGGCCACCCTGCCTCGGTGGGAAACGGCCGACGTGTTGAAAGAAGAATTGGTTATAGTATACACACTTAAATAAGTAGTTTATAAAGTTGCATGTCTCATTGTAAAAGTAAATAAGGAGTATGGAAAAAAACAAATTATTGTGGGTACATGTGTAGTGTGTGCAAGACAACAGTTTTTTGTTTGTTTGTGTTGGTATATGGGGGTAGCCTGGCTGGCTCTCCCTCACTTGTTCCAAGATGGCTGCAAGGTGGAACTGGTGGTAGAGACTGGGCTTTGTTGATATGTTTCTGGGCAGAATGGTGTCCCAGAGGTAAGAGAGATATTTTTAAATTGAAGCAGCCATCATAACCTATGAGTTACAGTGTGTCAAGACACTGAGGGTAGGAGTGATGTTGAGAAACGAGGGTATTAAGTGTGGAGGTGGACCATGTGGTTTGGAGATGCCTGGGGGATGGTGTTATGATTAAGATTTGTATATATCTCTCATAATAGATTATATTTTTATATAATAGTGGCTTAAATAACCTTTTGAGAGGACTCGTGAAAAGATTCTGAGATGGCCCAGCTAATCATGAATGTAAGTATCACCCTAGACTATAAGACCTTTAAGTAAATACCCCATGCTAGACCATGTAGTGGAACCGTAACATCAAAGTAAGGGGAAAATAACATAACATGCAGGCCTGAGTGCTCCCTACCAGCATCCAACTGTGAAGGAGATGAGTCGGAGCCAAAAGGTGAAGGGAGTCAGTGTATCTGTATTTGTGAGTTGAGGCAGAGGTTGACAACCTTCGGTGACATGATTAGTTCAGGAAGGTATGTTGTATATTTGTGTCTTGGTGTGCTCTAAGTACGAAACGGTCCAAACGGATTTGCCTGTGTGGTCCCGTGGATCCCCTCCATGTACTGTGGCACTTTCCTCCTTACAAGGTTGGAGGATCTGTGTGGAGTGGGACCTTGGATGATGGGCTTAAAAGGGCCTGACCATTTTAAGGATCTCGAGTGTTGATTGAAAAGTCTCACTGTTTGGTTCGGCCACAACGTGAGAGACACCTTGACATGTTTTTGTGAAGTTTCTGCCTGGTGTATAGCTGACTGCTCTGGGTTTGGCTCTACTCTCATCTCCTGATCAGGAAGATGCCATCCTGGAGTACCAGTTACCTGCTGGATTACCGCAGCGGAGGCACAGGACTGTCGGTGCTGGCTTTCACAGTGGGCATTGTGTGTAGTCCTTGCATTGTAAAAATGTGTTATGTTTAGTAACCACTAAAGTAGTTAATGGTTACACCTTTCAGTATGTGGATATGGTTGAACTGTTTTTCTAAAAACCTGCAATCTGTTCCAGGATTGTCCATTCACGGTTTTGTATGGTATGGAGCAGAATTGCTTGTATAATCTGGCAAGGTTCAGAGGAACCAGGAAAATTTGTAGATTGCCATGTAGTATGTCACCTTGTTGTAAATAACAGTAAAGTGAAGAGTAGTTGTGGTGCTGGGAAAAATGTAATACTTCTATTAGTCTTGCTATCACCTTCAGGCCAAGGTATTTTTTTTACTAGCCGCATCCTGAGGGACACTGCTAGCTTTTGTGAGACTTCGTCTGGAGGCGGGGGTGTTATGGGGCTATAGGACCCAACATGTATTGATGTATTTAAGTAACAATTATTCATGAGTACCTAATTACAGTGGTACCTCCAGTTACTATGGTCTCCAAAATCGCCCTTTTATGTAAGTTTATTTTTTTAAATGCTTTTGTAGGTATATTTTTAGGGGTGTAAAAGTACTAGTCTATTTTACATTATTCCTTATGGGGATAAATTCGTTTGGTAATGGCATTTGAACAGCATTCTCGAACGAAAAAATATCGTAACTCAAGGTACCACTGTATATTGAATTAATCAAAATTACTGCTTAAATGTCAGAAGGGCAGGCCACTCTTTAACCCTTTGACTGTTTCGGTCGTATATATACGTCTTACGAGCCACTGTTTTGGACGTATATATACTCACAAATTCTAACGGCTTCAAATCAAGCAGGAGAAAGCTGGTAGGCCCACATATGAGAGAATGGGTCTGTGTGGTCAGTGTGCGCTGTATAAAAAAAATCCTGCAGCATGCAGTGCATAATGAGAGAAAAAAAACTCTGACCGTTTTTTTAATTAAAACGCCGTCTTTGAGGTTTATTTTTGTATAGTATTTATGGTTGTATTCCCTTTTTTATGGTCTCATTTGATAGAATGGAAAACATACTAAAGAAATATAGATGATTTTGATTAGTTTCATGATGAAAACGACCTTGAAATTGAGCTCAAAGTAGGGGAAATGTTCGATTTTTGAAAAAATGTTCAAGAGTAAACAAATCACGACATGCATCCAATACACATCAATTGGTGAGTCTAATATTCTTTCACAAGTGCACTGATATTATTTATACCATTTTTACAATAATGCAATAGTCTGCATAACGGTAAATCTTCTATTTTTTGTGTGAATAAAAAATCAAAATAGAAAGCAAGAGTAATATAAGAGGGGCCTAAAGACGTGATTAATGAACAGATAACATCTTATTTTAGTGCCAGGAATGTCTGCATTGTTTATTCTGGACCCTATTTTGAAATTGACAACTTTTTTATTTTGCATGAAATTGGCCAAATTGCCAATTTCTGACCACTTTATTGGGTAGTTGAAATCGGTAAATTGGTGGTTTCTTGTACTCAATCGATAGAACAAATGGAATTCTAAAGAAATAGTTATGAGTTTGGTTGACTGGAACAATCGAATTGGCCAAAAATAGGGTTCAAAGTCGGCGAAATTGCCAATGCTTATATATCGAAGAGATCACTAACTTTGCGAGAGCATAATTCCGTAAGTTTTTCATCAAATTTCATACTTTTGGTGTCATTACCATCGGGAAAAGATTCTCTATCATTTTATAAGAAAAAATAATTTATTTTTTTTATTAAATTTTGCGACAACTGGAGAGTACTCAGGATTAGGGGTTGCGACAGTCAAAGGGTTAAGACTAAGAAGAAGCTGAGTTAAGTCTGATTTTCTCAATATAATAGGTATACACACTTTTAAATAAGTAGTTTATAAAGTTGCATGTCTCATTGTAAAAGTAAATAAGGAGTATGGAAAAACCAAATCATTGTGGGTACATGTGTAGTGTGTGCAAGACAACAGTTTTTTGTTTGTTTGCGTTGGGTATATGGGGGGTAGACTGGCTGGCTCTCCCTCACTTGTTCCAAGATGGCTGCAAGGTGGAACTAGTGGTAGAGACTGGGCTTTGTTGATATGTTTCTGGGCAGAATGGTGTGCCAGAGGTAAGAGAGATATGTTTTAAATTGAAGCAGCAATCATAATCTACGAGTTACAGTGTGTCAAGACACTGAGGGTAGAAGTGATGTTGAGAAAAGGGGGTATTAAGTGTGGAGGTGGACCATGTGGTTTGGAGATGCCTGGGGGATGGTGTTATGATTAAGATTTGTATATATCTCTCAGAATAGATTATATTTTTATATAATAGTGATTTAACCCTTTCGGGGTTTCGGCTGTACTAGTACGGCTTACGCGCCAGGGTTTTTGTCGTACTAGTACGCCTAAATTCTAGCGCCCTCAAATCAAGCAGAAACAGGCTGGTAGGCCTAGATGTGAGAGAATGGGTCTGTGCGGTCAGTGTGCCAATATAAAAAAAAATCCTGCACCACACAGTGTATAATGTGGAAAAAAAAACTCTGACCGTGTTTTTGGTTTAAAACAGCGAGTTTGCAGTCTATTTTCATATGGTATTTATGCTTGTATTCTCGTTTTTCTTAGTCTCATTTGATAGACTGGATGATATATTACAGAAATAGAGATAATTTTGACTGGTTTCACGATGACAAGTACCTTGAAACTGAGCGCAAAGTAGCAGATGTTCAAGAGTAAACAAATCACACCATGCGTCCAATACACATCAACTGGAGAGTCTAATATTCTTGCACAAGTGCACTGATATTATTTATACCATTTTTACAATGATGCAGTTGTATACATAACAGTAAATCTTCTATTTTTTGCGAGAATAAAAATTCAAAATGGAAAGCAAAAGTAATGTAAGAGGGGCCTGGAGACGTGACTAATGAACAGAGATGTTATTTTAGTGCCAGGAATGTCTGCCTTGTTTATTATGGACCCTATTTTGAAATTGATATCATTTGAAATTTGTGTGAAATTGGCCAAATTGCCATTTTCTGACCACTATTTTGGGTAGTTGAAATTGGTAAATTGGCAGTTTCTTGTACTCAGTCGATAGAAGAAATGGAGTTCTAGCGAAATAGCTATAATTATAGTAGACTGAAACATTGGAATTTGCCGAAAATAGGGCTCAAAGTGGGCGAAATCGCCGATGCGTAAATGTCATGGCTACCACTAACTTTGCGAAAGCATAATTCCGTTAGTTTTCGATCAAATTTCATAATTTGTGTGGCGTTATGATCGGAAAAAGATTCTCTATCATCTCATAGGAAAAAATACTATTTTTTTTTTCAAATTCGTGGACCCTGTGAACGAGTTTCAGAGAGACCCCTTGGACCCCCAAAGGGTTAAGTAAATACCCCATGCTAGACCATATAGTGGAACCATAACATCAAAGTAAAGGGAAAATAACATAACAATGTGGCAACACTCAATACTGCCATCACTGACTGCATGTGGCAATACTCAATACTGCCATCACTGACTGCATGTGGCAACACCCAATACTGCCATCACTGACTGCATGTGGCAACACCCAATACTGCCATCACTGAGTGCATGTGGCAACACTCAATACTGCCATCACTGACTGCATGTGGCAACACTCAATACTGCCATCACTGACTGCATGTAGCAACACTCAATACTGCCATCACTGACTGCATGTGGCAACACTCAATACTGCCATCACTGACTGCGTGTGGCAACACTCAATACTGCCATCACTGACTGCATGTGGCAACACTCAATACTGCCATCACTGACTGCATGTGGCAACACTCAATACTGCCATCACTGCATGTGGCAACACTCAATACTGCCATCACTGACTGCATGTGGCAACACTCAATACTGCCATCACTGACCATGTGGCAACACTCAATGCTGCCATCACTGACTGCATGTGGCAACACTCAATACTGCCATCACTGACTGCATGTGGCAACACTCATTACTGCCATCACTGACTGCATGTGGCAACACTCAATACTACCATCACTGACTGCATGTGGCAACACTCAATACTGCCATCACTGACTGCATGTGGCAACACTCAATACTGCTATCACTGACTGCATATGGCATTTTAATTGCCACATGCAGTCAGTGATGGCGTAGTGAGTGTTGCCCATGAATCGTGTAACACTCAATACTGCCATCACTGACTGCATGTGGCAACAACCAATACTGCCATCACTGACTCCATGTGGCAACACTCAATACTGCCATCACTGACTGCATGTAGCAACACTCAATACTGCCATCACTGACTGCATGTGGCAACACTCAATACTGCCATCACTGACTGCGTGTGGCAACACTCAATACTGCCATCACTGACTGCATGTGGCAACACTCAATACTGCCATCACTGACTGCATGTGGCAACACCCAATACTGCCATCACTGACTGCATGTGGCAACACCCAATACTGCCATCACTGACTGCATGTGGCAACACTCAATACTGCCATCACTGACTGCATGTGGCAACACTCAATACTGCCATCACTGACTGCATGTGGCAACACTCAATACTGCCATCACTGACTGCATGTGGCAATACTCAATTCTGCCATCACTGACTGCATGTGGTAACACTCAATACTGCCATCACTGACCATGTGGCAACACTCAATGCTGCCATCACTGACTGCATGTGGCAACACTCAATACTGCCATCACTGACTGCATGTGGCAACACTCATTACTGCCATCACTGACTGCATGTGGCAACACTCAATATTGCCATCACTGCATGTGGCAACACTCAATACTGCCATCACTGACTGCATGTGGCAACACTCAATACTGCCATCACTGACTGCATGTGGCAACACTCAATACTGCTATCACTGACTGCATATGGCAATACTCAATACTGCTATCACTGACTGCATATGGCAATACTCAATACTGCCACATGCAGTCAGTGATGGCAACACTCAATACTGCCATCACTGACTGCATGTGGCAACAACCAATACTGCCATCACTGACTGCATGTGGCAACACTCAATACTGCCATCACTGACTGCATGTAGCAACACTCAATACTGCCATCACTGACTGCATGTGGCAACACTCAATACTGCCATCACTGACTGCGTGTGGCAACACTCAATACTGATATCACTGACTGCATGTGGCAACACTCAATACTGCCATCACTGCATGGGCAACACCCAATACTGCCATCACTGACTGCATGAAGCGACACTCAATACTGCCATCACTGACTGCATGTGGCAATACTCAATACTGACATCATTGACTGCATGTGGCAATACTTAATACTGACATCACTTACTGCATGTGGCAACACTCAATACTGCCATCACTGACTGCATGTAACAACACTCAATACTGCCATCACTGACTGCATGTGGCAACACTCAATACTGCCATCACTGACTGCATGTGGCAACACTCAATACTGCCATCACTGACTGCATGTGGCAACACCCAATACTGCCATCACTGACTGCATGTGGCGACACTTAATAATGCCATTACTGACTGCATATGACAATACTCAATACTGACATCACTGACTGCATGTGGCAATACTTAATACTGACATCACTGACTGCATGTGGCAACACTCAATACTGCCATCACTGACTGCATGTGGCAACACTCAATACTGCCATCACTGACTGCATGTGGCAACACTCAATACTGCCATCACTGACTGCATGTGGCAACACTCAATACTGCCATCACTGACTGCATGTGGCATCACTCAATACTGCCATCACTGACTGCATGTGGCAACACTCAATACTGCCATCACCAGGTGATCAACCTTAAACTTCATGCCTTCATAATTTCACAAGTATATTGAACCGATATTATTATTTTTGGTGTAATTAACTTTAAAAAATTGTGCTCTTTCTGATTTTTTTCAAAATTGTGACACAGAGGCATCTAATTTCGATAGTTTAGTGGCTAAAAAATATGTACAATAACCATGCCACATATAAACTGAATAATGTAGATCTTAATACTTGTGATTGCGAGAAGGATTTAGGAGTTCTGGTTAGCAGTAATCTGAAACCAAGACAACAGTGCATAAGTGTTTGCAATAAAGCTAACATAATCCTTGGCTTCATATCAAGAAGTATAAATAATAGAAGTCCTCAGGTTGTTATTCAACTCTATATATCTTTGGTTAGGCCTCATTTAGATTATGCTGCACAGTTCTGGTCACCGTATTACAGAATGGATATAAATGCACTGGAAAACGTAAAGAGGAGGATGACGAAATTGATCCCATGTACAGTGGACCCCCGCTATTCGAACGGCTCGCAGACCCCCGCTATTCAAACGGCTCGGAAGTCGAACAAATCGTCATTAGAACAAGAAAATCGATATCGTCATGCGAACAAAATATCACGATTCAAATAAGTGTGTCCATCACCTGTCCGCCCAGGCGCTTGGAGAGCCAGTCCCTCGTTGTTTACACTCGAGAGAACAATACCCTGCAGGCTCATCCAGACATTTCACACTTAATTATAATTGTTTGGAGTTTGTTCATTAAGTGAGGCAGTGGTGAGAGGCAGTGGTGAGAGGCAGTGGTGGTAGAGACAGTGGTGGTAGAGGCAGTGGTGAGAGGCAGTGGTGGTAGAGGCAGTGGTGGTAGAGGCAGTGGTGAGAGGCAGTGGTGGTAGAGGCAGTGGTGAGAGGCAGTGGTGAGGCAGTGGTGGTTGAGGCAGTGGTGAGAGGCAGTGGTGAGAGGCAGTGGTGAGAGGCAGTGGTGGTAGAGGCAGTGGTGAGGCAGTGGTGGTAGAGGCAGTGATGAGAGGCAGTGGAGGTAGAGGCAGTGGTGGTAGAGGCAGTGGTGAGAGGCAGTGGTGAGAGGCAGTGGAGGTAGAGGCAGTGGTGGTAGAGGCAGTGGTGGTAGAGGCAGTGGTGAGAGGCAGTGGTGGTTGAGGCAGTGGTGAGAGGCAGTGATGAGAGGCAGTGGTGGTAGAGGCAGTGGTGAGAGGCAGTGGTGAGAGGCAGTGGTGAGAGGCAGTGGTGGTAGAGGCAGTGGTGGTAGAGGCAGTGGTAGTAGAGGCAGTGGTGAGTAAACAAGATTAAATGAAGGTTCGGGAGGGAGTTTTGTAAACAAACCAGTTGTTGTTGTTGCTGTTACCAGCCTGACACGTACGATTTCTGTTCACTCCTTGAAGCTGACTGGAAGTGATCTAATGCAGATAGCATTACAAACTCCGTTTTCTCTTATACTAACACGTCTGAAGGAGGAAAGAATGGGAAGATGTTTTCACAGCTGTAGCGAGAATGCCCGCCACCACCATCCTTCCCAGCCACCACATTCGTAATGACATACATATTTTATTCATTCTAGAGTGTATATCAGGTTTTTATGTTATTTATATTGTTTATTATGTCATATTAGATGAATTGTGATAGATAAATAAGCTGTCGAGTTGATAATAGCTTCACAGTGAAGTACTATTTTGTCATGCCTCCTGACAGCAGGAACGGATTAATTGTATTTCCATTATTTCTTATGGGAAAAATTAAATCACCACTCGAACATTTCGCGTTGAGAACTAGCTCCTGGAACGGATTAAGTTCGAATAGCGGGGGTCCACTGTATCAGAAATCTTCCCTATGAAGATAGACTGAGGGCCCTGAATCTGCACTCTCTAGGAAGGCATAGAATTAGGGGAGATATGATTGAGGTGTATAAATGGAAAACAGGAATAAATAAAGGGGATGTAAATAGCGTGCCGAAAATATCCAGCCAAGACAGGACTCGCAGCAACGGTTTCAAGTTGGAAAAGTTCAGATTCAGGAAGGATATAGCAAAGCACTGGTTTCGTAATAGAGTTGTGGATGAGTGGAACAAACTCCTGCGTACCGTCATAGAAGCTAAGACGATGTGTAGTTTTAAAAATAGGTTAGATAAATACATGAGTGGGTGTGAGTTGGACCTGACTAGCTTGTGCTACTAGGTCAGATGCTTACTAATTCCTTAAGTGCAAGTGACATGACTACCTGAGTTTACCTGGAAAGGGTTACCTCCAGGTGGTCAGGTCTAAGCAGGGGAGTGATGGACCTGCCTTGCATGGGTCAGTAGGCCTGCTGCAGTGTTCCTTTTTTATTATGTTCTTATGTAAAGTTCTTTGATCCTGGTATGTTAACTGTGTAGTATTTAACCCTTTCATTGCTGTGACCTCCAAAATTATAAGTGCTGACAGTATTGGGATTTAAAAAAATTATCTTCTAAAAGGGCAGAGAATCTTTTTCTGAAGATAATGACACTTAAAATGCAAAATTTGATGGAAAACTTATGGAATTACACAAGAGCAAATTTGGCAGTCTGCTGAATTTGAGTTCTATTTTTCAAGAAATTGAAAAGCTTCAATTTGAAAAATTTTTGGGCTATTTTGCATAAGCTTTTCGTTCTATTGACTGACCACAAGAAACTGCCCATTCAACTATCAGAACTACCCTTAGTCCACAAAAGTTGGTACCTGGCCTATTTTACACAAAATTCAGGAAATTCCATTTTAAAAAATAGAGTCCAAAATAAGCATTGTAAGCATTCCAGTCACTAAAGTAACCTTTCTTCTGTTCATTAATCACATCCCCTGGACTCTCTTATATAACCATTGCCTGCCATCATGCAAAAAAAATTGAAGTTTTACTCTATTTCTTGGATAATAAAATATAATTAAGAATGATTGGTCATGGTTTAGACCATTCTAATAATTCAAGCATACCTAGTTAAAACCCATAAGACAGACCAAGAGGGGTCCTACCTATACTCAGGAAAATCACCAAAAATCAGAAATTTCAGCCAATTTAAGCCCTATTTCAAGTTATTTCTGGTCTGAAACTGATGAAAATAATTTCTATTTCACTAGTATGTCTTCCATTCTATCAACTGATACCATAAACCCCACCCCCAGAAAACACATCTGCTTTTCCAATCAAGTTCTACATGGGGCAGGATTTATTTTAAACTGTGCACACTCGCTGCACAGATCCATTCTCTGATGTCTTGGTCAAAATTTACTGCTCACAGCTTAAATGAGAGAGGTGAGCTCAAAACATAAATCTACATGAGCAACACTGGCATCACTGATGTAGATCTATGTATATGGGAGACAATGAAGGTATTAAGAAATATTTTTCCTCTCAGTATTATTTTTACCAAAATATGTTTTTTTTGCATACTGTATGAGTCTTTGGTACATGTTTGGAATGCACATGTGTGTTTGCTAAAAACCAGACAAGGTAGATTTTTTAGGTTTAATTATACATTTTCTTCAAAATTTTGGATCCTGTGCATTTATAATTGACTGTAAAGGATTTTTTTTTTTTTGGGGGGAGAGGGAATTATTAGTAAGATTTACAACAACAGGTGATCTTGAAATGAATTTGTTCTTTGATGTAGCATCAATCACAAAGCAAAGTTCAATGAGCAGACATTGGCTAGGTGAGGTATGACTGTATTTTTAAATCTCACCAGATAGTGACTTACACAATAAGTTAACTGATTACTCATAAAATACCTGGTTCTGACTTTTGCACTGTAAAGACAGCTTCAACATGCTAGAAAACTTGTAGAAACATAGGAATGGTCCTACATGAGGTGAACTCATCATAAAATATGTATTTAAGAAGGGAGTAAATGTTACAAGATGTAAAAATACATAATGTTGTAGCTAGTTTAGGTATGTTAAGGTACTGGATTTAGCTCTTTCACACCAAGAATTTTTTTTTTTTTTTTTGGTGGCAAACAGAAAATAACAGAAGTTTATATAAGCATCAATGTAAATTTATTACCAGTTTAGGTATAAACATCAAATAGGGGAGAAATACATACCAATATGTGTGGGTATCAGGGAAAGGTGGAAGATGATCAGGGATATGCTGTGGATGTGACTTCTTGTCGCCCACCTGCAGAACGTTGTGTTGCTTCAAATCAACCTGTTGCACTGGAGAGGCAATAACTACTCTGTTCTGACGAAGCCTAAATGCCTGTTGGTAAAAATTCTTAATGAAATAATATTCCTTCATATACAGTAAATTACACTGTACAGTGGTGCCTCTACTTACGAGCAGCTCAAAACTCAAACAATTATGTAAGTGTATTTTTGTAGGTGCTTTTGTAAGTGTATTTTTGGGGGTCTGAAATGGATTAACCTAATTTTCATTATTTCTTATGGGAAAAAAATTCCTTCGGTATCGGCACTTGAATAGCCGACTGGAACGAATTTTGCTCGTAAGTAGAGGTACCACTGTAGTTACATTCCTGAAAATGCTGTGTTAGATAAATCCATGTTATATAAACTGAAGAACTTATGGAAAAAATAGGGTTACATTCCTACAACCCTCCCCCTCAAAAAAAAAAAAAAAAAAAAAAAACTTTTTTTAGACATCCAAATCTTTCAGAAATAAAAATGATAATGTTGTTTTTGTTGCTTAAGACTATAAATGAAATAGAAATATTATTATTTACCTTAAATTGTAGTTGCTGGTGTATGTCAGTAATTGTGAAGAGAATGGAGATGCATGGTGTGGCCCTACTGGGCTGAGGTGGATGGTAGTACCAAAGTCGATGGTTGTACTGGAGTGTGTATAAAGTCTGTAATGGATCTCTGGCTCCTTTTACCCTGCAGTACATTATACAGCTGACGGTAAGGCATCATCAGCTGCTCTAAACCCCGTTTCAAAGCACTGCTTCTAGATTTGTCAGGGTCCTCTTCAGTGAAAAAGTCTGCTAGTTTAGCAGCAACATGGAACTGCTCACCTAACTGTTGCAATGTTAACTGTTTTTCTTCAGGTTCTTCTTCATCTTCTGTTATCTGGCTCCCTTGTATCTGTGCATGGAGCTCTGGCAACATTTCCTCAGGACTTCTGTCTTTATCATCATCTTCTAAAAGCTCATTCACATCTTCCTTCATATCTTCAAAATCATCACCTGGAAATGTCCTTGCTAGCTGAACAATTTCCTGAACCTGACTCTCAAGAAAAAAACAGTGAAAGAATT
>WNWK01021778.1:0-33597 GCA_009830355.1 Cherax destructor | reverse complement strand
TCGTATGACCCGTTCTTGCGGTGGCCAAATTCAATCTGACCGCTCGTGCTGCTCTTTTGCAGTCTCTTGCAGCCATGTGGTGCCACGAGGGGCCTCGTGGTGCTGTGGTCAGCACAATTCTTGACACACTGTTGACAGTACATCTGGCTTGAATTAAATTGTTTATGCAGCCAGACGCGCCTCCTCTGGCCCTTTCCTAAGGGTGGAAAGGGTGAGGGCCCTTACCAAGGGTAGTAAGGGCGCATACCCCCCTCCTTTGGAGAATTTTCTCCACAATGCTGTATGATGCATTCCCTTGCATTTAAAACACTTCTTCAGTGAGCATTTACCTCCCTTGTGTTCACCTAAACACTTAGTGCACCTTTTCAGCTGTTGAGCACGTTGTTTCCGTTCCTCCATTGTTGTGTATTGAATGCAATACTGTGCCCAATGTGTTCCATCACAAAGTACACATTTTGGAGTACGTTTATGTGTGACAGTCTGTTTACTGTCTGTTGTGTTCACAGCTTGATAAGTGCCTACATGGGATTTCCCATTATGTGGTTTAGTGGGAGTAGGTACACTCCTTTTGTACTGAGTTTAAGGTTTATTATCCACAACAGGATTGGTGGATTTCTCATCTTGTCTCGTTGCTTGCATGCATGAGACTATTGTTTGTAAACCCTTGCTAATTTCTTCACAAGTGAAATAGCGTTTATTGAACATAATATTTAAACGTTCAATGGTTTGTGTTGACAGTTTATCTTGTACAATACCACTGATAAACCAATCACATTGCTCTAGGTCATATTTAACTCCTAGAGTTCTAAGACTATTGTCTAATGTGATTCTAAATGACTGTAAGTCTGAAAGACAATGTTTGGGTGGTTTCAAGCTTGATATTAAGACTGCATGTCTAACCCTGGCTTTGTCAGCATCAAGAAAATTATCTGCTAATACACGTGAGGCTAGAGCATAATTGCCTTTGACCACCGGAAATGATTTAATCAGTTCATAGGGTTCACCTTTCACGAGATATCTGAGATAATTGAACTTAGCAATCTCATCTATGTCAGTACGTGAATTCACTAAAGAATTAAACCCACTAATGAACTCTTCATAATCATTACCTTCAAAAATAGGCATAGCCAATTTGGGAAGAGTTGGTAAGGTAACACAAGGTGTGACAGGTGTCGCAGGTGTTGCAGGTGTTGGGACAGGTGTCTGCTGACCACTGGCTGTAGGTCTCTGTGACAAAGTTTTGCGGCAGATAGCCTGTATTCCTGTCCACCTTAATTGTTTTCCACTAAAGGCATCCAAGACACTTTTAATTTCTTCCTCTGTCGGGTTAGAATCTAGAAATTCCTTTTCATAATTCTCATAGCCTGAATTAATGATTTCCAGACGTTTATTAATTAATTGAGATTTAATTTCCAACTGATCATAGTCTATATTTGTGTCTGGGGTTAAACCTATACAGACTGAAATTAATTGCTCCAATTGAGTAATTTTCGTCTGTAATGTGTTGAATTTTGTGGTTAATGACGACAGCTGAGTTTGTTTTGACTGCGTCAGCACACTACTGACCCACTAACCGTGTCTTTCAAGGTCAGAGTACATATGGACAAACCAACACCAAGGTTTGTTTATGTCCTGAATTGCTGTCTCAGCTAAACTGAGTCTCACTGACGTCACTTCACACATGAAAATATTACTGTATACACATTACATATATATATTCAATATTTATATACATACATATGTCACTGTTACAATGTTAATTAATATGAAAGTTTAAACTTAATATCACTTCCAATATTATATAAGAGACAAACATAATACACAGTTTCTTCTCTTAATTTGTGTCTATAAACATTATAAACACTGTGTGTATATATAAACTGTTTATACTATACACATTCACAGACCAGCTGCGCTAGTCAATCTGCTTCTCTGCTGACTTAAGCAGAAATTGAAGTGTTGCTCCCGCGTGGGTGAGTGGGGTGCCCCCCCAGTACTGTCCCCCAACCTTGGGTGACCCGACAAACCGTTTTCTTCCTGGGTGTCGGGTGAGCGCCTGCCGGCTCGCGTTTTCTATGCCTCGTGAGAGCTTCCCATTCTCTTTGATTGAGAGTAGGGACCCATATGTTCTGGTTTCTTCTGTAAAAACACTAGTTTTACAGCTTTTCTCGAAGGACCTTGGATCGTAGACATTTATACACTGTAGTATAAGTCTCTGGACCACCATGTGGCCACTCTCCTGGTTCGAATACGATCAACTTTCGATTCGTAAGGACCAAAACTTCCGATTCGTAATGACCACTCTTTCGGTTCGTAATGACCAAACTTCCGGTTCGTAAGGACCAAAACTTCCGATTCGTAATGACCACACTTCTGCATATACTGCAATGTTGATGTTATTCACTAAACGCGCTGGAACAGAGTTCTTATCTTATTTCCCGACGTTAGTGGAGATTAAATTAGATTAACGGACGCATACGAGTAATGTCTTTGTTGAGTTACGTCGCCTCGCGTCGTATGACCCCTCCTTCCGGTGGCCGAATTCAATCTGACCGCCTCGTGCTGCCTTGTGCAGCCTCGTGCCTCGTGCAGCCACGAGGTGCCTCGTGGTGCTGTGGTCAGCACAATTTGTGAAACACTGTTGTCAGTACATCTGGCTTGAATTAAATTGTTTTTCTCAGCCAGACGCGCCTCCTCTGGCCCTTTCCTAAGGGCAGAAAGGGTGAGGGCCCTTACCAAGGGTAGTAAGGGCGCATACCCCCCCCTTTGGAGAATTTTCTCCACACCTATCACCTTCTCTACCTACACCCCCTCCCCCCTCACTTACTGCTATCTCTGTGTCCAGCAGCATGCCACTCTCATTTCATGATATTTCCTGGTGACCTGTTTGGGCCTCAACATAGGGCTTAGTTCCATTCCTTCAGGCCCCTCGTTAGATGGTATACCTGCTCCTGATGCCATGTCCCTATATCTTCAGCATTTTCGGTTCATCTGCCAGGCTCTGTATCCTGGCTTTTGCAGCTCCAGCTCGCTGCTCACACTTCCTGTTCCCTGCCTCCATTCTCCCAATAAGCTCACTTACCATGGTTTCCCACCTTTGTTCCATCCGTCTCCATAGTTCGTCCATTCATTCTTCCTTTTCAGGCCCATTTTCCTCTGTTTCCCTGAGTCATCGACTTCCCCTCTGGGTTCCCATTTTTTTTGTAATGATCTAGTTGTGTGTGTGTGAACAATTCTTTATCAAGTCTACCTATCTTTATTTGATAATTACATATAATTGCCATAAAGGATGTACTGAACTCTCATTGGCCGTGTAAAGAATGGCCAGTTACGAAAATTGTTTTAGAGAATAACAACATTGCTACAATTATGTAAAATAGATCCTTTAATTAATAACAATAAGGCATATCAGTTTTCTTGAATGGATGGATAACTAACCTTATTAATTTTAGTGACTTTTGTGTATTTGTTTAGTGCTTCTTAAAATAATTGTTATTCTGACTCATAAAATTATTTTTGAGACTAAAGCAAAAATCTTTTCAACAGAAAGTCCTCTTGAGGTTCTTGAAGATGGTGTGAGCGAAGAAGACTTTGAAGTGTTGCAAGATGCTGAGGTGTTGCTCGTAGATAATGATCTTCTGCCTCAGGTATGATGAACACCTCTTGGTACACACCAGGTATGAAGAACACATCCTGGAACACACCAGGTATGAAGAACACATCCTGGTACACACCAGGTATGAAGAACACAACCCAGTACACACCAGGTATGATGAACACAACCTAGTAAACACCAGGTGTGATGAACACATCCTGGTACACACCAGGTATGATGAACACCTCTTGGTACACACCAGGTATGAAGAACACATCCTGGAACACACCAGGTATGAAGAACACAACCCAGTACACACCAGGTATGAAGAACACAACCCAGTACACACCAGGTATGAAGAACACAACCTAGTAAACACCAGGTATGATGAACACATCCTGGTACACACCAGGATGATGAACACATCCTGGTAAACACGACGTATGATGAACACATCCTAGTACACACAAGGTTTGATGAACACAACCTAGTACATACAAGGTATGATTATTATTATTATTATAATCAAATAGAAGCCCTAAACCAACAAGTTATGATGAACACATCCTGATACACACCAGGATGATGAACACATCCTGGTATACACCAGGTATGATGAACACAACCCAGTACACACAAAGTATGATGAACACAATCTAGTACACACAAGGTATGGTGAACACATCTTACTATACCTCAGGTATGATGAACACATCCTTGTATACTTCAGGTATGATGAACACATCCTTGTATACCTCAGGTACGATGAACACATCCTTGTATACCTCAGGTATGATGAACACATCCTTGTATACCTCAGGTATGATGAACACATCTAGTATACCACAGGTATGATGAGCACTTCAAAATTCTTATAATTTCTTTGTTACTGATGATGCAATTCGTGTTGTTGATGCTTGTGAAGGTTGTTGCCAATCTTTTTAGGAAACGTATAATAGAAAGACAATAACAAGAAAAATAAACACTTTATTTTAATAGAAAGAAACGTAAATAATAAATGTAAATATGATTATAATAATCCTATCTTGAGAAAAATGAAAAAAAATATATATATATCTGATCCAAAGCTAGATATATACACGTGTTGCTCTTGTTAACACAGAAGCAATGAATCCATGTTAGACTCCGTGGTGGTATTGTTGTTGTTGCCTCGATGTTTCCCACAAATCCAACAGTTTTCCAACATCCACAATGTCACAAATGATATCAGGGACTCAGGTGAAAGTTGTCCCCTGGTAAAGTACAGTTGCCTGAGGTGTCTAGAGTGTGGACTTAGGAACTACTGGTGTTGTGAAGAATTGGTGGTAACGACTTTCTCAATTGGTGAGTACCCGGCCCCCACTCAGCCTTGAATCCGATGATCCGTGCGGACACAGAGGACTGTGAAGAAACCAAAAGAATTACTCACCACTCTAGCATTAATTTACATAGTAGGCATAAGGCCTTTAAAAGAAATGGTGAAACCGTAATAACTTTACCACAAACCAAGGCAGGACAGAAGTTAATGTTGTTAAACATGAGTGAAGCTCAAAACAAATTAGAGTGAAGCTCTTGAACATAAAATAATGAAGATACGAGCAGCCGTGAAGTACTTACAGTGAGGTCGGGCTTGGTCAGTCAAGTGATTTCAACCTGTGGCCGGAGCCCAGCATTACACCTCTCACCGGGTGAAAAGGGGGGGGGTATAGCAGCAGCTAGACACTCACCCCACCTTAACAAGCCAAATACCATTCAACCATCACTCTACATACCTTCACACTTTCATCACTCCTATCTATGACTTTCCTACATGCTGAAATTGTTTTTGTTGATAAAGTTGCTGTTGATGCTGAAGTTGTTGTTGTTGATAAAGTTGTTGTTGATGCTGAAGTTGTTGTTGTTGATAAAGTTGGTGTTGATGCTGAAGATATTGTTGATGCTGAAGTTGTTGTTGTTATAAAGTTGTTGTTGATGCTGAAGTTGTTGTTGTTGATAAAGTTGTTGTTGATGCTAAAATTTGATGCTGAAGTTGTTGTGTAGATAAAGTTGTTGTTGATGCTGAAGTTGTTGTTGTTGATAAAGTTGGTGTTGATGCTGAAGATATTGTTGATGCTGAAGTTGTTGTTGTTGATAAAGTTGTTGTTGATGCTGAAGTTGTTGTTGTTGATAAAGTTGTTGTTGATGCTGAAGTTGTTGTTGTTGATAAAGTTGTTGTTGATGCTGAAGTTGTTGTTGTTGATAAAGTTGTTGTTGATGCTGAAGATATTGTTGATGCTGAAGTTGTTGTTGTAGATAAAGTTGTTGTTGATGCTGAAGTTGTTGTTGTTGATAAAGTTGGTGTTGATGCTGAAGATATTGTTGATGCTGAAGTTGTTGTTGTTGATAAAGTTGTTGTTGATGCTGAAGTTGTTGTTGTTGATGCTGAAGATATTGTTGATGCTGAAGTTGTTGTTGTTGATAAAGCTGTTGTTTATGCTGAAGATATTGTTGATGCTGAAGTTGTTGTTGTTGATAAAGTTGTTATTGATGCTGAAGATATTGTTGATGCTGAAGTTATTGTTGTAGATAAAGTTGTTGTTTATGCTGAAGATATTGTTGATGCTGAAGTTGTTGTTGTTGATAAAGTTGTTGTTTATGCTGAAGATATTGTTGATGCTGAAGTTGTTGTTGTTGATAAAGTTGTTGTTGATGCTGAAGTTGTTTTTGTTGATAAAAATGTTGTTGATGCTGAAGTTGTTGTTGTTGATAAAGTTGTTGTTGATGCTGAAGTTGTTGTTGTTGATGCTGAAGATATTGTTGATGCTGAAATTGTTGTTGTTGATAAAGTTGTTGTTGATGCTGAAGTTGTTGTTGTTGATAAAGTTGTTGTTGATGCTGAAGTTGTTGTTGTTGATAAAGTTGTTGTTGATGCTGACGTTGTTGTTGATAAAGTTGTTGTTGATAAAGTTGTTGTTGATAAAGTTGTTGTTGATGCTGAAGTTGTTGTTGTTGATAAAGTTGTTGTTGATGCTGAACGATATTGTTGATGCAAGTTGTTGTTGAATAAAGTTGTTGTTGATGCTGAAGTTGTTGTTGTTGATAAAGTTGTGTTGATGCTGAAATATTGTTGATGCTGAAGTTATTGTTGTTGATAAAGTTGTTGTTTATGCTGAAGATATTGTTGATGCTGAAGTTGTTGTTGTTGTTTGAAGTTGTTATTGATGGAAGTTGTTATTGTTGATAAAGGTTGGTGTTGAAAATGCTGAAGATATTTTGATGCTAACTTACTTTGTAAAATGTGTCTAGTCCTATGCCTTAAAGGGATATTGTTGATGCTAAGTTGTGCTAGAAAAGAGTCGTTGTTGATGCTAATATACAAGTTGTTGTTGTTGATAAAGTTGTTGTTGATGCTGAAGTTGTTTTTGTTGATAAAAATGTTGTTGATGCTGAAGTTGTTGTTGTTGATAAAGTTGTTGTTGATGCTGAAGTTGTTGTTGTTGATAAAGTTGTTGTTAATGCTGAAGATATTGTTGATGCTGAAGTTGTTGTTTTTGATAAAGTTGTTGTTGATGCTGAAGTTGTTGTTGTTGATAAAGTTGTTGTTGATGCTGAAGTTGTTGTTGTTGATAAAGTTGTTGTTGATGCTGACGTTGTTGTTGATAAAGTTGTTGTTGATAAAGTTGTTGTTGATAAAGTTGTTGTTGATAAAGTTGTTGTTGATAAAGTTGTTGTTGATGCTGAAGTTGTTGTTGTTGATAAAGTTGTTGTTGATGCTGACGTTGTTGTTGATAAAGTTGTTGGTGATAAAGTTGTTGTTGATGCTGAAGTTGTTGTTGTTGATAAAGTTGTTGTTGATGCTGAAGATATTGTTGATGCTGAAAATATTGTTGATGCTGAAGTTGTTGTTGTTGATGCTGAAGATATTGTTGATGCTGAAGTTGTTGTTGTTGATGCTGAAGATATTGTTGATGCTGAAGTAGTTGTTGTGAGGAATTTCTTGATTCCCCAGAACCGTTATACTCACCCCTGGTTGGGGGAATGTAAGGGAAAGGGACAATGCCTGAGACAGGTACCAATTTTGCATATACACTTACATTTCTAGAATGTAGCCTAGTCACTGTGCCTTCACAGGTACTGTATTGTACATTACTACTACCTATATTAAGGCTAAGATAGAGTCATTAGCTTAACGTAGTAGTGTTACACTTCCCATACACAATTAATGCCTTAGGCACTCCCTTTCCTCCAAAATTCACCCTGGGGAAGGCCGAGGCGCGGCTACGGCCTCAGTCACATTTCAGCTGTGAGAAGGGCGACTTTCCCTGGAGTTTACCTGAAGAGAGTTCCGGGGGTCAACGCCCCCGCGGCCCGTTCTGTGACCAGGCCTCATGGTGGATCAGGGCCTGATCAACCAGGCTGTTACTGCTGGCCGCACGCAGTCCAACGTACGAACCACAGCCTTGCTGGTCAGGTACCGACTTTAGCTGCCTGCTTGAAGACAGCCAGGGGTCTATTGGTAGTCCCCTTATGTATGCTGGGAGGCAGTTGAACAGTCTTGGGCCCCTGACACTTATTGTGTTGTCTCTTATCGTGCTAGTGGCACCCCTGCTTTTCATTGGAGGGATGTTGCATAGTCTGCCGAGTCTTTTGCTTTCGTAGGGAGTGACTCTCGTGTGCAAGTTTGGTACTAATCCCTCTAGGATTTTCCAAGTGTATATAATAATGTATCTCTCCCGCCTGCGTTCTAGGGAGTACAGGTTTAGAAACTTCAATCCTTCCCAGTAATTGAGGTGGTTTATCGCAGTTATGCGTGCCGTGAAGGTTCTCTGCACATTTTCTAGATTAGCAATTTCACCTGCCTAGAAAGGTGCAGTTAATGGGCAGCAATATTCCAGTCTAGATAGAACAAGCTACCTGAAAAGTGTCATCATGGGCTTGGCATCCCTGGTTTTGAAGGTTCTCATTATTCATCTTATCATTTTTCTAGCAGATGCGATTCCTACAGTGTTATGGTCCTTGAAGGTGAGATCCTCTGACATGATCACTCCCAGGTCTTTGGCATTAGTTTTTTCGCTGTATTATGTGGTTGAAATTTGTTTTATACTCCGATGAAATTTTAATTTCCTCACCTTTTCCATATCGGAGTAATTGAAATTTCTCATCACTGAACTTCATATTGTTGTCTGCAGCCCATTTAAAGATTTGGTTGATGTCTGCTTGGAGTCTTGCAGTGTCTTCAATGGTGGACACTGCCATGGAGATTAGGGTGTCATCTGCAAAGGAAGACACGGTACTATGGCTTATATCCATGTCTATGTCCGGTATGAGGATGAGGAACAAGATGGGAGCGAGTATTGTGCCTCGTGGAACAGAGCTTTTCACCGTAGCCGCCTCAGACTTTACTCTGTTTACTAGTACTCTTTGTGTCTATTTGTTAGGAAATTATAGATCCATCTACCAACTTTTCCAGTTATTCCTTCATCACGCATTTTGTGTGCTATTACACCATGGTCACACTTGTCAAAGGCTTTTGCAAAGTCTGTGTATATAACATCTGCATTCAGTTTATCTTCTAGAGCATCCAGGACCTTGTTGTAGTGGTCCAGTAGTTGGGACAGACAGGAGCGACCTGCTCTAAACCCATGCTGCCCTGGGTTGTGTAATTGATGGGTATCTAGGTGAGTGGCGATCTTGCTTCTTAGAACCATTTCAAAGATTTTTATGATAGGGGACGTTAGCGCTATTGGTCTGTAGTTCTTTGCTATTGCTTTACTGCCCCCTTTGTGGAGTGGGACAATGTCTGTTATTTTTAGTAACTGCGGGACGACCCCAGTGTCCATGCTCCCTCTCCATAGAATGATAAAAGCACCTGATTGTGGCTTCTTGCAGTTCTTGATGAACACGGAGTTCCATGAGTCTGAGCCTGTTGCGGAATGCATGGGCATGTCATTTATAGCCTTTTCGAAGTCATTTGGCGTCAGGATAATGTCAGATAGGTTAGCGTCTACCACGTTCTGTGGCACTCTCATAATAAATTCATTTAGGTTTTCGACTCTCAGTCTGGTTAGTGGCTCGCTAAAAACTAAGTCATACTGGGACTTTAGTAGCTTACTCATTTCCTTGCTGTCATCTGTGTAGGACCCATCCCGTTTAAGTAGGTGCCCAATACTGGATGTTGTTCTCGACTTTGATTTGGCATAAGAAAAGAAATACTTTGGGTTTCTTTCAATTTCATTTATGGCTTTTAGTTCTTCCCGCGTTTCTTGATTCCTGTAAGATTCCTTTAGTTTTAATTCGATGTTTGTTATTTCTCTTACCAGTGCCTCCCTACGTATTTCAGATATATTGGCCTCTTGTAGCCACTATGTTATTATTTGCCTTCGTCTGTATAGGGAGCGCCTTTCTCTTTCAAGTTTACATCTTCTCTTCCCTTTCTTTAAGGGAATTTGCCTTTAGCAAACTTCAAGTGCCACAGAGTTAATTTATTCTAGACATAGGTTAGGATCCGTGATGCTTAGTCTATCTTCCCAGTTTATATCATTTAGGACTTGGTTTACTTGGTCCCACCTTATGTTTTTGTTATTGAAGTTGAATTTGGTGAAGGCTCCCTCGTGACTGATCACATTCTGTCGGTCTGGGGCTCCCTCATACATGTCTGGACCTCTATTATTTGTGATCTGAGTGTATTGTTTTTGATATGATGACATTTCGTATCAGATCATCATTGTTAGTGAAGATGAGGTCCAGCGTATTTTCCAAACTTGTAGGCTCTATTATTTGCTGGTTCAAGGTGAATTTGGTGCAGAGATTTAAAAGCTCGTGTGTGTGCGAGTTTTCATCAGAGCTGCCTCCTGGTATTATCTCTGCTACCACATTATTTGCAATATTCCTCCAGTTTAGGTGCCTTAGGTTGAAATCTCCCAGGAGCAAGATGTTGGGGGCAAGAGCTGGTAGGTTTTCCAGACAGTGGTCAATTTTCAGAAGCTGTTCCTGGAATTTTCGGGACGTTGCATCCGGAGGCTTGTGTACAACCACGAACAAGGAACTTTGAGCAGGGAATTACAATTTGTACCTTAGACGACCCACCGCAGGAATGGAACTCACTAGCTGGAGCAGACAGTTGCATGACTCATACAGGTAGTTCTCAGGTATCCCCCAACCAAACACTACCACGACCAGAGACCTACCATAGCAACTGTCTGATACGACAATCTTCACACTGTCTACTGTGTGGAATAACGATAAGTACCCATTGATTTGAGTTATCAAGAGTGAGCGGGCTCTGGAAGCTTATGACCGAAACACAGACCACTAACCCAACCCAGTGAGCGGAGGCTCTAGGAAGCTTCAGACCGAACACAGACCACTAACCAACCCAGTGGAGGGAAGGCTTAGGAAGCCATGACCGAAACACAGACCACTAACCCTACCCAGTCGTGACCCCACACCACACACACACTGAATAGTCTAGGAAGATATAGTGGGGGAACCAAAATATTTAAGACAAGGATGATAAAGCTCATGGGCAGGGAGAACGAGACCAGTGGGACAGAAGGGGGCCAGAGCTGAGTCTCGACCTGCAACCACAATTAGTGAGTACAATTAGTGGTATGACAGGAGAGATAGGGACATGATAACAACATATAGATACTGAGAGGTGACAAAGTGACAGACAGAATGTCAGATGGGACACAGCAACAAGGGGACACAGTTGGAAGTTGAAGACTCAGATGAATCACAGAGATGTTAGGAAGTATTTCTTCAGTCACAGAGTGGTCGGGAAGTGGAATAGTTTAGGAAGTGATGTAGTGGAGGCAGGCTCCATACACAGCTTTAAGAATAGGTATGATAAAGCTTATGGCGCAGGGAGAGTGACCCAGTATCGCCCAGGGAAGAGGCGGGGCCAGGAGCTATGAATCGACCCCTTCAACCACAACTAGGTGAGTACACACAAACATACACACACACACCCCGATGGCATGGTGGCTAGCGCTCTTGCTTCACGCACGGAGGGCCCGGGTTTAATTCCCGGCGTGGCCGAAACATTTCGAAGTGTTTCCTTACACACACACACACACATACATATATACAACAAGCCTAGTGTCTAATTGACATGTGCCTAGGAGAAAATGGTAACTAACACACAAAAGCCTTTATTCTACACACTTGTTATTGATGTTGTAGTTGTTGTTGTTGTTGATGCTGAAGTTTTTGTTGTTGATGCTGAAGTTATTTTTGAGGCTGAAGTTGTTATTGTTGATGCTGAAGTTGTTGTTGATATTGAAGGTGCTAGTGATGCTAAAGTTGTTGATGCTGAAATTGTTGTTTTTGATGCAGCAGTTCTTGCTGTTGATGCTAAAGTTGTTGTTGATAATGAAGTTGTTTTTGATGCTGAATCTGTTGGTGATGTTGAAGTTGTTGATGTTGAAATTGTTGTTGATGATGATGTTGTTGATGCTGAAGTTGTTGTTGATGCTTAAGTTGTTGTTGATATTGAAGTTGTTGTTGATGCTGTAGTTGTTGATGGTGAAGTTGTTGTTGATGCTGTAGTTGTTGTTGATGCTGAAGTTGTTGTGCTGAAGTGGTTGGCTGAAGTTGACACGGACATGAATTACCAGAGCTTTGGTAAGAAGGGAGAGAAAGAAGGATGGGTGGGGGGAGGGGAGGTAGGATAATAAAGGTAAATGACTTAACCACTTTGTAGCATTTTATTACAGGTGTGTGTGTGTGTACTCACCTATTTGTACTCACCTCTTCACTGATTGCTACTAGGTCCTCTCTCTCCCTGCTCCATGAGCTTTATCAAACCTCGTCTTAAAACTATGTATGGTTCCTGCCCCACTACGTCGCTTTCTAGGCTATTCCACTTTCTGACAACTCTATGACTGAAGAAATACTTCAAAACATCCCTTTGACTCATAGAAGTCTTCAACTTCCAATTGTGACCCCTTGTTTCTGTGTCCCCTCTCTGGAACATCTTGTCTCTGTCCACCTTATTTATTCCTCGCAGTATTTTATATGTCATTATCATGTCTCCCCTAACCCTCCTGTCCTCTAGTGTCGTCAGGCCGATTTCCCGTAACCTTTCTTCGTAGGACAATCCCCTTAGCTCTGGGACTAGTCTTGTTGCAAACCTTTGCACTTTCTCTAATTTCTTGACGTGCTTGACCAGGTGTGGGTTCCAAACTGGTGCTGCATACTTCAGTATGGGCCTGACGTATATGGTGTACAGAGTATTGAATGATTCCTTAGTGAGGTATTGGAACGCTATTCTTAGGTTTGCCAGCCGCCCGTATGCTGCAGCAGTTATCTGATTGATGTGTGCCTCAGGAAATGTGCTCGGTATTATACTCACCCCAAGATCTTTTTCCTTGAGTGAGGTTTGCAGTCTTTGGCCACCTAAACTATACTCTGTCTGCGGTCTTCTTTGCCCTTCCCCGATCTTCATGACTTTACATTTGCCAGGGTTAAATTCAAGGAGCCAGTTACTGGACCAGGCTTGTAGCTTGTCCAGGTCTCTTTGTAGTCCTGCCTGATCCTCGACTGATTTAATTCTTCTCATTAACTTCACATCATCTGCAAACAGGGACACTTCTGAGTCTATCCCTTCCGTTATGTCATTAACATATACCAAAAACAGTACAGGTCCTAGGACTGACCCTTCTGGAACACCACTCGTCACAGGTGCCCACTCTGACACCTCGTCACGTACCATGACTCGTTGCCTCCCTGTCAGATACTCTGATCCATTGCAGTGCCTTTCATGTTACGTGTGCCTGATCCTCTAGCTTTTGCATTAACCTCTTGTGAGGAACTGTGTCGAACGCCTTCTTGCAGTCCAAGAAAATGCGGTCTATCCATCCCTCTCGTTTATAAGCTTGTGTCTTTCTAGGTGCTCCACCACTCTCCTCCTGATAATCTTCTCTATGAATTTGCATACTATACACGTCAGTGACACAGGTCTGTAGTTTAATGCCTCGTGTCTGTTTCCTTTCTTAAAAATTGGGACTACATTTACCATCTTCCACGCCTCAGGTAGTTGCCCAGTTTCAATGGATGTGTTGAAGATTTGTGTTAGTGGCACACACAACATCTCTGCTCCCTCTCTTAGGACCCACGGAGAAATGTCCTGTCCCACCGCTTTTGAGGTATCGAGTTCACATAGCAGCTTCTTCACCTCCTCCTTCGTTGTGTGTATTTCATCCAGCACTTGTTGGTATACCTCCCTATTCTGAATTCCTGGAGTCCTTCCTGTCTCCTCTGTAAATACTTCTTTAAATCTCATGTTGAGCTCCTCACATACTTCTTGGTCATTTCTTGTGAACTCCCCACCTTCCTTCCTCAGCTTGATTACCAGGTCCTTGACTATTGTTTTCCTCCTGATGTGGCTATACAACAGCTTCTGGTCAGACTTGACTTTTGATTCTATATCATTTTCATATTGTCGCTGAGCCTCCCTTCTTACCTGTGCATATTCGATTCTGGCTCTTCGGCTAATCTCTTTATTTTCCTGGGTCCTTTGTCTTCTGTACTTTTTCCATTCTCTATTACACTTAGTTTTGCCTCCCTACACCTCTGAGTGAATCAAGGACTCGTTCTGGTCTTCCCATTACTTCTGTTTCCCTTGGGAACAAACCTCTCCTCTGCCTCTTTGCATTTGGTTGTCACATATTCCATCATTTCTTTTACTGGTTTTCCTGCCAATTCTCTATCCCACTGAACGTCTTGTAGGAAGTTCCTCATGCCTGTGTAGTCCCCCCTTTTGTAGTTTCGTTTCTCCCTTCCTATTTATTACAAATAAAAGAAACATTTGTAATAAACCGACTGTTTGTGATACTAAGTAAAATCTCATATTTCAGATATTTATTATATATATTATTAATATAAAAACATAATCTGAATAAAATCATAAATCTAATAATATGTGTAAAAACCTATTTACACAAAATCATAGTACAAGATAAAAGTCACAAGTAAAATCATATACTTAGTGCAGTGTCAAGTCGCTGCCATCATCGTGTCACACAGGACACTATCACACCTTGTCATGATACGCCTTCTCCACCGTGTCCTCAGACACCCTTATCTCTGTCTTATGGCACCTACGGGGTTCCACGACACCCGTTCCTGTACCATAAAGACACCATCGCTGTGTCACACGACACCTTCTCTGTGCCACATGGCACGCCCCCTGCATCATGAACCCATCTCTAATAAAGCCTTTGCACCGCGTTATGACACACACCAAATACACGACTCTTAACTTGTGTCATGCCACCGTCACAAACTCTCTGGATGCACCACTGAATACCTGACACTCCGGGTAACAATACCAGTGTCACACCAGACACACCATCAGTGTCACACAAGACACCATAACATATCAGTGTCACACAAGACACCATAACATATCAGTGTCACACAAGACACCTCATAACAGTGTCACACAAGACACCTCAGGTACATAATTTCAGGTACAATAGTCTATTTTCAGGTACATAGTCGCAGGTACATAGTCGCAGGTACATAGTCGCAGGTACATAGTCGCAGGTACATAGTCGCATTCTGGTGACCAGACTTGCCGCTCTCCTCATAATGCTACAGTGTCCTCATAGCAAGCAGGAAGAGAACACCATCACTGTACTTGGCCTTGCAAACATCACAAGTACAAAGCTGCTTTCGAGTAACACAGTCTAGAGAGGATAGAGCTTCCAGTTCTCTCAGCACTGGAGCACTGTAGACCTGTCACCAGCACCACACTGCGAAAGTCTACAACTCTCAAGCAGGTCTGCCTGGCAAACTCCAGTAGTGTATCAGGGAGCTGGTGAACTCTCCAGTGTTGAATAGGGGAGAGTCTCGTTGACACTGTCAGTCCAGCCGGCCCGTCAGTCA
This sequence comes from Cherax destructor, assembly GCA_009830355.1. Classification (NCBI taxonomy): domain Eukaryota; kingdom Metazoa; phylum Arthropoda; class Malacostraca; order Decapoda; family Parastacidae; genus Cherax; species Cherax destructor. The sequence goes on along the minus strand of WNWK01021778.1, from coordinate 18,131 downwards.
AACATCACGTTTGATTACGTCACAGGCCGGCAGGTAAACTACCTAACAACCATTGTTAGGTAGGGGCCATAACACTATTCCTGCTCCCCTCTTCACTTGTAGCTCAACTATATAAACAAAACACAGAACCAAATGATCACTAGCTCCAAGGGGCCTTTCATACATGATATCCTCGATGTTCGAACATTCTCAAGGTGAATACTAGGTCCAGTCTTGCTGGATCATCCCCACCTCTCTCTCTGGTAGTGTCTCTAACATGTTGATGCATGAGGTTTTCCAGTACCACATCCATCATCTTGGCTCTCCATGATTCAGGACCCCCGTGGGGCTCCAGGTTTTCCCAATCAATCTCCTTGTGATTGAAATCACCCATAACTAGTAACTTTGCTCTCCCCATGTGGGCTCTTCTGGCTACCTCGGTGTTACAAACCGGGGCCTTTCTAGGGCCTGTTCCGCCCAGGCCAGTAACAATGTAACTGGATTTTAACATCAAGTTATAAAAGAAATGAAAAGGGATCAATAGGAACGTACATGCAGCATACAGCCATTTTCTACTCAAGAGACACTCACTATATACCAATCTGGCGGAAGTACCAGCAGACCTCTCTGCTCAGGGACTAGTTTGTCAGGCTAGTATGTCAGAAGGGCGCTGACATACTCATGACACTGCTCCACCAGTGTCATCCACATCAGACTTACAAGGCAGAACCGTCAATCAAGTTCTGCTCCAATACTCACCAGTTTAGTGGAAACATAAGCAGACGTCTGCTCAGGGACTAGTTTGTCAGGCTAGTATGTCAGACGGATGCAGACTTCTGCTCAGGGACTAGCTTATTAAACAGGGGCTAGTGTGTAAAAAGTATACCAACTTTTGCTCAGGGACTAGCTTGTAATATAGAGGCTAGTGTGTCAGAAGTATATGCCGACTCCTGCTCAGGGACTAGTTTGTACTATAGAGGCTAGTGTGTCAGAAGTATACCAACTTCTGCTCAGAGACTAGCTTGTAGCATAGTGGCTAGTATGTCAGGCAGTAAGCAAAAAACACTAACACTGGGAGTGAAACCTATACTCAGCATCAAAAACAACGACGTCTTGAAATAAATACGAAGAGCATCTAGCTCTTCCTGAAGTGTCGGTTCCGTCTCTACGTTCATGTCCGTCTGCTGAACATGAATACCTCCAAAATGACTTCTTCCAGGCGACGAAGGAGTTCCAAGCGAGATACTCAGAAGAAATGCAGCAGCACGAGACAATATGGCTAGAAAACCGTAGTTTTTCAAAGCATGTCTTAAGGTTCAGACGAGCCGCTTCTCTAAGCGTCCTCATAATTGAGTCACAACACAAGTTGCTAAAACCACGACTCTTTAACAGACAGGAAGACAATCGCTGGCTCACACATGAGGAAAGCAATACGAGAAAACACATGTCGTTTTTCATAAGTTCCTTTGACAAGTCCGACTCAAACAGTGACTTACAGCTTAAACATCCTGTCAAGAGCACTTGTTAATGTCTCTTTGACAGTATTTAGACATTCTTTACTACTTCCTTAGGCGAATTCCTTTGAAGAATTCTCGGCAGTATCACCCGTGACCGTAGCGTCATCCGTGACTAACATGTCACCCCGACTTCTCTCTCCAAGAATAGTCCTTACAGATATTTCCTCACCTCCACTGAACACTCGTTCCAGAGGACCAGAGGTGATAATCTCATACCACACTCTTTTTCCATAAAAGCTTGAACAAATATGAGTTTTGTTTCTCATCTTAATCTTTGTCTGCTCGACAATAAGACCAATAGCTTTATCAAGATTTCTATATACAGAAATCACACAGAAGCACCAGCATTAATAGCTAGAACAGTAGCTGAACTCACAATGCCCACAGCAAGGCTGCAGAACAGATTAATGTAGTCTTCATTAATCTGTAACGAACACTAAGGAACCTAAGTAGGTTCTGTTCCAAAGTGTCATCACTAAACTTGTATCCTTTCAATATACAGTACCAAATAGAATGATATGCTTCGTCTCAGGACAGAAGTGACTCACAAAATGACACGAAAACAACACCAACCGTGCTAACTCCCGTCATGTGGATACTCAGGAAACTAGGTTACAGGTACGGGACCCTGGGCTACAGGTACTGCGGGACCCTGGCTTACAGGTACTATGAGAACCCTGGCCTACAACAGAGGGAAACAAATAAATCCTCAGATCTCCAACTGTAAGGGGAAGCACTTACCAAGACCAAGCTCCCAATCACTTTTTCACTCTGTCCAATAATGGAGTCACCAATAGCAAAAAGGGAAGAAACATAGTTACTTATTCCATATGGTTGCTTATCTTCTGGGAGAGTGGTGAGCGAGCCAAACATCAGAAGCCATCCTTTCTGAGAGTAAACCTCGAAAATTAGCAACTTTTCATTCCGGAGATTTCTCTTTACAGATTGCCATACTATTTCTTAAGCTCATCCAATTTACCAGAAAGAATTATTTCTGTTCCTCATTGTTCCCTTTCCTTGGATCAAAGCCTCCCGGACAGGCCCCCACTTGTTACAAACCAGGGGCCTTTCTAGGGCCTGTTCCGCCCAGGCCAGTAACAATGTAACAAGATTTTAACATCAAGTTATAAAAGAAATGAAAAGGGATCAATAGGAACGAAATAATCACAATAATTCTTTCTGGTTTTTATTAACTTAATAATCCGTAGAAAGCTTTATATATAGTATTTAAAATGATGTCACCATGAAACAATATTTACAAACAATTTTATCTTAAGTTCACTTATTAATGAAGGGTGCAACATTCAATCTTCTTCTTCATCTATTACACTAAATGGCTCTAAAATTGCAAGACGTTCTATTCACTTAACATATTACTTGACTCTTCACACTGAGTCGGAAAGCATAACACTTATTTATTAATCCATTATCACCGTAATGTATCTAGAACGTAGACTATTCACAACTCTTAATTAGTAACCACTTTCAGAGCAATAAATGGAATAGAAATGTTTTCGCACTTAAAGAAGTTTTCCAATGAATCTGTTTCCAAGGATATACACACAGTCGTCTTTTAAGACTATGTCGCTCCAACTCGTTTCTACTAAATCTAGAGGAAAACTCTAGCGTCTGCAATACAGCAAACACACGCTCTCTTACTATGAGCGCCATTAGAGACATATTCCAAAGTCTCCACAGTTGCAACACACTCACTCTTGATGTGAGCGCCATTAGAGACATATTCCAAAGTCTCCACAGTTGCAACACACTCACTCTTGATGTGAGCGCCATTGAACATATTCCAAAGTCTCCACAACTGCACAACACTCACTCTTGCTATGAGCGGGCCATTAGAAACCTTCAAAGTCTCACTTACTACAGCGCACTCCCTTGCTTTGAGCGGCAACAGAGACGAACCTCAGCATCTCACTTACTACAGTGCACTCACTTGCTTTGAGCGGCAACAGAGACGAACCTCAGCGTCTCACTTCAGCGCACTCACTTGCTTTGAGCCGCGACTTAGACCAACACCACTCAAGGTGCTGGAGGCTCACACAGGAACCTCACAAAGGTCAGAAGAATAAATCCTGGAACCAAAGTCTTCTCAGGAAAAGTGAGAGGACCGTCCTCCATGAAAGTCTCACTGAGGACTGAATGCTCACTGACGGATCATTGACCGATCACTGACTGTTGACTCGATGATGACTGAATGACATCTGACTGATCACCGGCAGATCACTGCTTGCTGACTCGTTGACTACAGAATACTCTCTCGGTCTCTCTGTTTGACTCGCTGAATAGATACTGACAGCTGTGTAGCAGGTGGCCCCCCTCATTGGGTACGATGACGTGGTAAGGCGGGAATTCCTGACCTGTTAATGAGCGGATGGATAGTTAACTATACGTCACATAAAACCCTATCTAGACGTACAGGAGACATACCACTTGTCAATATAACGCTTATTTTCATAATAATGATAAAGAAACATATTCTAATGGATTATGCTCAAGTATATAATGATGGGTAAGGGTGAGTCTCGTAACACTCGGCTAGTGTGTCTACCATTGCTCTGTTGCTCTCATCGTATTCTTCTCTTGGCCTCCTGAAATTCTGTGGCGGGTTGTACATTACAGCAATTACCACCTTATGGCCCTCAGACTGAATTGTTCCTACTATGTAGTCCCTTTCGCCCATTCCATCCATTCCTTCCACTTCCTCAAATCCCCACCTGTTCTTAATGAGCAGTGCAACTCCTCCTCCCCTCTGCTCCCTCTATCTTTCCTGAGGATTTGATATCCGGGTGGAAAGATTGCATCTGTTATCATCCTGGTGAGTTTCGTTTCTCTGAGTTCTATTATGTCTAGGGATGTCTCCTTTATTATTTCATGCCACTCCTCACATTAATTTGTTATGCCATCTGCAGTTGTATACCAAACCTTCAACTTCTTTTCTAAAACCGTAGTCTGGGGGGTACGTTGCGGTTGGGAAAGTGGGAGATCTGATGGGGAACTATGGGTGGTTGGTGTGAAGGTGGAGTTTGTAATGAGGTGGGTGGAATCATTGGGTATGGCATGTGTGTTTTGGGTTAGATTGTTTGGTTGCATTGGGGTTGTCAAGGTTGGGGTACATCTGAAGGTGGTTGTATTAGAGCTTCCTCCTGAGTCTGGGTTCTCCTGTCCATCTCTCTTTCCTCCTTTTGTCTCTGTACCCTCTCTTTCAGTTTCTGTCTTTCTTCCCATGTTCTGTCGTGGTCGAGATACACCCTCCGGTACTCTGACATATCCCTTAGTCTTGCTTTCTCCTGCAGGATCCTGTTTTGAGTCAATTCTGCTTTGAAAATCACTTTGACTGGCCGGATTCTTTCTCTTGCAAACCCCCCTATTCTCAGAAAATTTGCCAGCTGGGTCATGTCATCTTCTCCTATTGCTTTCATGATGTTATCAATCGCATTTTTCTCCCCTTGTCTTCTTGCTTCGTAAGTTTTCCCTTCTGCTTCCTGGAGCCCATAAACAAAGACTGATCTCTCTCTTTCATTCTCCCACTGCCTATCCTATGTAACCCCTGATTCGATTTAGTTGCCTCCATTGCAGCTTTCCTTTCTTCAATCTCTTCACTGTCTGTTATCCCTTGGCCCAGTGGCCTGTTGTTTCCCTCCTTAACTTTCCCTGTGCACTGCTGTGGTCTGTTAGGGCTTCTACGTATAGCTTAGCTCTCCCTTTTACTACACTCCTCTCGATTGTTCCTGATGTGATCCTCTCTTTTTCTCGGGCTCCACGATGGTCTGATAGGGCCTCTGCATACAGTTTCACTCCGTTCTCTACAGTCATCTTCTTTGTGATTGAGGTAGCAGTTTCTGATACCATGTCCACATTTGCTTTTTGGTTCTTTAGGCTTTTTCAAATTTTTCAGTTCCTCTTCTAATCTCTGTATCTTAGACTCTGCTGTTGTGACTTGCTTCTCCCACTTCCTGCTTTCTGCAGCTATCCTCTCCTCCATTATCTTGCTTTCTGCAGCTATCCTCTCCTTCATTTTCATACTAAGCTCCTCTAGCTTCCTTCCCCACTCATGTTCACTTTTCACGAGCTCTGCTGCCCAATCTTCTTTTTCAGACTCATTCTCCAGTCCCCTAGTTTTCCGTCCTGCTCTTTGGGACCCCATTTTTTTATTTTTAAGATGCCACAGAGTGAAAAATTATGTATTTATGTGTAGTTGTTTTGTGGTGTGATTGCCTGAGTGTTTGTGTGGGGGTGGAGGAGTGGAGGAGGGAGAAACTGGAGACAGTGGGAAGGAAGAGAGGGGGGAGGAGGGGAAGAGGGGGATTGTGAGAGTGAAGGAGGGAGAAGAGAGGTGGAGAGGAGATGGGAAAGGGAGGGGGGGGAGGTGGGTGGGAAGGAGCAGGGAAGTGTGTGTGGGCCTGTGTGTGTGTGTTAGTTTTGTTGTACTAAACTATGGTCTAAATTGTGGTTAGGGGCGATCAGCTCCTGGCTCGTGCTCTTGCTGTCTGCTACTGGGTCTCTGCTCTCTGCTCATGAGCTTTATCATACCTTGTCTTAAACTATGTGCATGGTTCCTGCCTCCACTATATCTTCTCTTAGACTATTCCACTTCCTGACTACTGTTGTGGCTGAAGAAATGCTTCCTAACATCCCTTTGACTCATCTGAGTCTTTCAGCCTTCCAGTTGTGTCCCCTTGTTTCCGTGTTCCCTCTCTGGAACATCCTGTCACTGTCTACCTTGTCAATTCCCGCAGTATTTTGTATGTCGTTATCATGTCTCCTCTGACCCTTCTTTCCTCCAGTATTGTTAGTCCTATTTCCTCAACCTTTCTTCATAAGACAGACCCTGAGTTGTGGAACTAACCTTGTCGCAAACCTTTGCACTTTCTCTAGTTTCTTTATGTGCTTGGCCAGGTGTGGGTTCCAGACTGGTGCTGCATATTCTAGTATGGGCCTGACGTACACGGTATACAGTGTCTTGAACGATTCCTTGTTAAGGTAACGGAACGCTAATCTTAGGTTTGCCAGTCGCCCATATGCTGCCGCAGTTATCTGGTTGATGTGTGCCTCCGGAGACGTGCTTGGCGTTATACTCACTCCAAGGTCTTTCTCCTTTGCCGAGGTTTGTAGCCTTTGTCCGCCTAGCTTGTACTCTGTCAGCGGTCTTCTTTGCCCTTCTCCGATCCTCATGACTTTGCATTTGGAGGGATTGAATTCGAGAAGCCAGTTTCTAGACCAGAAGTCGAGCTTGTCCAGTCTGTTTGCAGCCCTGCCTGGTCCTCTTCCGATGTGATTCTCCTCATTATTTTCACATCATCCGCGAATAGAGACACATCTGAGTCTATCCCGTCCGTCATGTCATTTACATATACCAGGAATAACACTGGTCCTAGGACTGACCCCTGCGGTACACCACTCGTCACAGGCGCCCACTGTGATACCTCACCACGCAACATGACCCGTTGTTGCCTCCCTTTGAGGTATTCCCTGATCCATTCCAGTGCCCTTCCTGTTATACCTGCTTGTTCTTCCAACTTCTTTACTAATCTCATGTGAGGAACTGTGTCGAAGGCCTTCCTGCAGTCCAAGAAAATGCAATCAACCCACCCTTCTCTCTCCTGCCTTACCTGTGTGTGTGTGTGTGTGTGTGTGTGTGTGTGTGTGTGTGTGTGTGTGTGGAGCTTTATGTGTGTGGATTTATTGTGTGAAAAGTAGTGAAGTAGGTGAAGTAGAGCTTGATCATACAGAATGTGAAAAAGACTTGGGAGTCATTGTAAGCAAAAATCTAAAGCCAAGACAACAGTGCCTAAGTGTGCGCAATAAGGCTAACAGATTACTAGGATTTATTTCAAGAAGTATAAGCAACAGAAGTCCAAAAGTTATTTTACAGCTCTATACATCACTAGTGAGACCTCATTTGGATTATGCAGCTCAGTTTTGGTCTCCTTACTACAGGATGGATATAGATTCATTGGAGAACATACAAAGAAGAATGACTAAAATAATTTACAGTATAAGAAATCTCCCGTATGAAGATAGACTTGAAGCGTTGAATCTCCACTCTCTGGAGAGACGTAGAATGAGGGGAGATATCATCGAGGTGTACAAGTGGATGATGGGCATAAACAAAGGAGATATTAATAAAATACTGAGGATATCGAACCAAGTAAGAACCAGAAATAACGGATTTAAATTGAATAAATTTAGATTTAGAAAGGACATAGGCAAGTACTGGTTTTCGAACAGAGTTGTAGATGCGTGGAACAATCTTCAGAATAGGGTGATAGAGGCTAGGACCTTGGGTGGCTTTAAAAAGAGATTGGACAAATATATGAGTGGGAGGGGCTGGATTTGATTGGTGTCGTGAGTACAGGAGTAAATTCTTAGGTAGTGGTGGTTTTGATAGGGACCTGCCTTGTATGGGTCAGTAGGCCTTCTGCAGTGTTCCTCCATTCTTATGTTCTTATGAGTGTGTATGTGGGGTCTGCGAGTAACACGTAGTCTACAGTGCTCCTCTACCTGGCCTGACCTGACACAACTGATCTTCCAGTTAATGTATGCTATGCTTCACCTGTCTGCTCGCCATTTTCTACTAGAAATTATATATAAATGTACAATGTGTGTGTGTGTGTATGTACTCACCTAATTGTGGTTGCAGGGGTCGAGACTCAGCTCCTGGCCCCCGCCTCTGCACTGTCCGCTACTGGGTCTCTGCTCTCCCTGCTCCATGAGCTTTATCATACCTTGTCTTAAAACTATGTATGGTTCCCGCCTCCACTATATCGTTCGCTAAACTATTACACTTCCTAACTACTCTATGGCTGAAGAATTGCTTCCTAACATCCCTCTGACTCATCTGAGTCTTCAGCTTCCAGTTGTGTCCCCTTGTTTCTGTGTTTCCTCTCTGGAACATCCTGTCACTATCTACCTTGTCGATTCCCTGCAGTATTTTGTATGTCGTTATCATGTCTCCTCTAACCCTTCTGTCCTCCAGTGTTGTTAGTATTATTTCCCTCGACCTTTCTTCATATGGCAGTCCCCTGAGTTGTGGAACTAGCCTTGTCGCAAACCTTTGCACTTTCTCTAATTTCTTGACGTGCTTGACCAGGTGTGGGTTCCAGACTGGTGCTGCATACTCTAGTATGGGCCTGACGTACACGATGTACGCTAATCTTAGGTTTGCCAGTCGCCCATATGCTGCCGCGGTTATCTGGTTGATGTGTGTTTCCGGAGACGAGCTTGGTGTTATACTCACCCCAAGGTCTTTCTCCTTTGATGAGTTTGTAGCCTTTGTCCACCTAGCCTGTACTCTGTCAGCGGTCTTCTTTGCCCTTCTCCGATCTTCATAACTTTGCATTTGGTGGGGTTAAATTCGAGAAGCCAGTTGCTAGACCAGATGTCAAGCTTGTCCAGGTCTCTTTGAAGTCCTGCTTGGTCTTCATCTGATGTGATTCTCCTCATTAATTTCACATCATCTGCGAAAAGAGACACTTCTGAGTCTATCCCGTCCGTCATGTCATTCACATATAGCAAGAATAACACTGGTCCTAGGATTGACCCCTGCGGTACATCACTCGTCACAGGCGCCCACTGTGATACCTCATCACGCACTATGACCCGTTGTTGTCTCCCTTTGAGGTATTCCCTGATCCATTCTAGTGCCCTTCCTGTTATACACGCTTGGTCTTCCATCTTCTTTACTAATCTCATGTGAGGAACTGTGTCAAAGGCCTTCCTGCAGTCCAGGATTTTCGTTGCTTGCTGCTACAGCCTGGCTAGGATGACTCTTCCCTTGGTTGTTGCTACAGCCTGGCTAGGATGACTCTTCCCTTGGTTGCTGCTACAGCCTGGCTAGGATGTCTCTTCCCTTGGTTGCTGCTACAGCCTGGCTAGCATGACTCTTCCCTTGGTTGCTGCTACAGCCTGGCTAGGATGTCTCTTCCCTTGGTTGCTGCTACAGCCTGGCTAGCATGACTCTTCCCTTGGTTGTTGCTACAGCCTGGCTAGCATGACTCTTCCCTTGGTTGCTGCTACAGCCTGGCTAGCATAACTCTTCCCTTGGTTGCTGCTACAGCCTGGCTAGGATGTCTCTTCCCTTGGTTGCTGCTACAGCCTGGCTAGGATGACTGTTCCCTTGGTTGCTGCTACAGCCTGGCTAGCATGACTCTTCCCTTGGTTGCTGCTACAGCCTGGCTAGCATGACTCTTCCCTTGGTTGCTGCTACAGCCTGGCTAGCATGACTCTTCCCTTGGTTGCTGCTACAGCCTGGCTAGTATGACTCTTCCCTTGGTTGCTGCTACAGCCTGGCTAGGATGACTCTTCCCTTGGTTGTTGCTACAGCCTGGCTAGTATGACTCTTCCCTTGGTTGCTGCTACAGCCTGGCTAGGATGACTCTTCCCTTGGTTGCTGCTACAGCCTGGCTAGCATGACTCTTTCCTTGGTTGCTGCTACAGCCTGGCTAGCATGACTCTTCCCTTGGTTGCTGCTACAGCCTGGCTAGGATGTCTCTTCCCTTGGTTGCTGCTACAGCCTGGCTAGTATGACTCTTCCCTTTGTTGCTGCTACAGCCTGGCTAGCATGACTCCTCCCTTGTTTTTTTAGGCACAGTAATTAAAAACTTAGATTTATGATGATATGCCAGGAAGACTATGAACACTTTCACCAACACTGGCCCACCAACACTGTCACCCACACTGGCCCACCAATATTGTCACCCACACTGGCCCACCAACATTGTTACCCACACTGGCCCACCAACATTGTCACCAATCGAAGACACCGCAAGACTCCAAGTGGACATAAACTAAATCTTCAAATGGCCCACTCAAAACAATATGAAGTTCAATGAGGAGAAATTTCAACAACTCAGATATAGAAAACTTGGGGAAATTAAAAGTGTATCAGGGTATACGACAAATTCTAACCATACAATAGAGCGAAAAAGTAATGTGAAGGACCTGGGAGTGATAATGTCAGAGGATCTCGCATTCAAAGACCACAACAATGTATCTACCGCATCTGCTAGGAAAATGATTGGATGGATAATGAGAACCTTCAAAACTAGGGATGCCAAGCCCATGATGATTCTCTTCAAATCGTTTGTTTTCTCTAGGTTGGAATATTGTTGTACACTAACGTCCCTCTTCAAGACTGGCGGTATTGCTGTCTTGGAGAGTGTACAAAGAACTTTCACGGCACACATAAGTACGATAAGGCACCTAAATTACTGGGAACGGTTGAAGGTCCTTGATCTGTATTGACTGGAACGCAGGTGAGAGAGGGATTAGTACCAAACTTGCACACGAAATTCGCTCCCTATGATAGCAAAAGACTCGGCAGGAGATGCAACATTCCCTCAATGAAAAGCAGGGGCGCCACGAGTACATTGAGAGACCAGCATACATAAGGTGGATTACCAATAGACCCCTGACTGTCTTCAAGAAGGCACTGGACAAGCACCTAAAGTCAGTACCTGACAAACCGAGCTGTGGTTCGTACGTCAGTTTGCGTGCGGCCAGCAGTAACAGCTTGGTTGATCAGACCCTGATCCACCATGAGGCCTGGTCTCAGATCGAGCCCCGGGGGCGTTGATCCCGAAATCCTCTCCAGGTGAACTCCAGGAAAACAATGGCCCACCAACACTGTCACCAACATAGGGCCACCAACACTACCACCCACTCTAGCGCACTAACACTGTCACCCACCCTGGGCCACCATCACTACCACCCCCATTAGGCACCAACACTGGGGCACCAACACTGCCATCCACACAGGCCCACCAACACTGCCACAAACACTGGGCCTCCAATACTGTCATCAACACTGGGCCAACTCCTCTACCTCCCACACTAGTCCACCAACACTACCGCCCACACTAGGCCTCCAACACTACCACCACACTAGGCCACTAACACTGTTACCAACACTGGCTTACCAACACTGCCACCCTCACTGGGCCACCAACACTCTCACGCACACTGGCCCACTAACACTACCACCCACACTGGCCCACCGACACTGCCACCCACACTGGGCCAACATAACTACCACCCACACTGGCCCCTCAACACTGGCCCCTCAACACTGGGCCACAAACACTCCCACTCACACTGGCCCACCAACACTGCCACAAACACTGGGCCTCCAACACTGTCACCAACATTTGGCCACCAATACTGCCACCCACATTTGGCCACCAACACTACCATCCACACTGGCCCACCAACACTGCCACCCACACTGGGCCAACATAACTACCACCCACACTGGCCCCTCAACACTGGGCCACAAACACTCCCACTCACACTGGCCCACCAACACTGCTACAAACACTGGGCCTCCAACACTGTCACCAACACTTGGCCACCAATACTGCCACCCACATTTGGCCACTAACACTACCACCCACACTAGGCCTCCAACACTACCACCCACACTAAGCCATAAACACTACTAACCACAATGGGCCACCAACACTGACCAATACTGTCACCAACACTGGGCCACCGACACTACCACCCACACTTGCCCACCAACACTGCCACCCCCACTTGGTCACAAACACTACCACGTACACCTTCCGCCAACACTGCCACCGACACTGGGATACCAACACTGTCACCAAGACTGGCCCACCAACACTGTCACCAACATGGGCCCACCAGCAACTGTCACCAAAACTGGCCCACCAACATTAATACCTTCATTGGGCCACCATCACTACCACCCACATTGGCCCATACACAACGACACCCTCACTGGACCACCAACACTGTTACCAACAATATTCCACTAACACCAACACTTGGCCACCAATACTACCACCCACGTTGTAGATGAATGGTTCAGAGAACCGACTAGTTGATAAATTAGACACATATGCAACACTTGGGTATCTTTATTGAGGAAACGTTTCGCCACACAGTGGCTTCATCTGTCAATACAAAGGAGAATCGTGAAGAACAGGAGGAGTTTGAGGTAATAAGTCCCTCAACCTTGAGTCGATGTTGTCAGTCAAATAAAGAAACCCTTGTAAATAATCTGGAGATCACTGAAGAGCTTGGCGCAAGTGATCACAAATCCATTACTTTTAATATTACATGGGAGTACCAGAATAGGGATAATACGGTAAAAGTTCCTGATTTTCGTTCTGCCCATTACATTGGACTTAGAGAACACCTGTCTAATCTCGACTGTGGTAATCTAGCTAACGATTACGATGGGATCTGCGTTTGTGATTTTTTTCTTAATAATGTACAACGTGCATATAGTATATTTATTCCCCAGAGAGAATTTAGGTCAAATAATAACGATCCCAAATGGATTAACAGGAGGCTAAAACATCTATTAGGGGAGAACAGAGGAATTTATAGGCGCATCAAAAGAGGAGATGTTAACCTTATTGACCAATATGTTCAGTTTAAAAGAGAAGTAAAAAAAGGGATTAGAAAGGCTAAACGTGACTATGAGATTAAGGTTGCTAATGAATCAAAGACCAATCCAAAAGGGTTCTTTCAAGTGTATAGGACGAAGGTGAGGGAAAAGGTAGGACCTCTGAAAATTGGGAATGGACAGCTGACGGATAACGAACTGGAAATGTGTTCTCTATTTAATGACTATTTTTTGTCAGTCTTTACACAAGAAGACGTAAATGAGATTCCAGAAATTAACGATTATTCATTTCCTGAAGAATTCAAATTAACTAATATTACTGTCACGAGGTTATCAAACAGATAGATAAACTGAAGCAAAATAAGTCCCCGGGACCCGACGAGTTGTTTTCCAGGATACTTAAAGAATGCAAGATGGAACTTAGTCAGCCATTAACGAATGTGTTTAATACGTCCATCCTAACTGGTGTTGTGCCAGAGATGTGGAAGATAGCTAATGTAGTTCCTATATTCAAATCAGGGGATAAGTCCATTCCATCAAATTACCGTCCAATAAGCCTCACATCTATAGTAGGCAAATTATTAGAGTCAATTATAGCTGATATTATTAGAAGTCACCTTGAAGAACATAATTTGATTAATGAATCTCAGCATGGGTTCACGAGAGGTCGTTCCTGCCTGACAAATTTACTGACGTTTTTCAATAAAACATTTGAGGCAGACAGTGATAAAGAATATGATATAGTTTACTTGGATTTCAGTAAGGCCTTCGATAGAGAACCTCACAAGAGACTCTTAAGAAAGGTGGCAGCTCATGGTATAGGAGGTAAAGTTCTAGCATGGATAGAGGCATGGCTTACCAATAGAAAGCAGAGAGTTTCCTTTAATGGGGTCAAATCTGAATGGGGATTAGTCACTAGTGGCGTTCCACAAGGATCAGTTTTAGGTCCATTGTTGTTCATAATTTACATAAATGACCTTGATGAAGGAATTGCAAGTGACATGAGTAAATTTGCTGATGATACAAAATTTTTTATTTTATTAACACATCGGCCGATTCCCACCAAGGCAGGGTGGCCCGAAAAAGAAAAACTTTCATCATCATTCACTCCATCACTGTCTTGCCAGAAGGGTGCTTTACACTACAGTTATAAAACTGCAACATTAACACCCCTCCTTCAGAGTGCCGGCACTGTACTTCCCATCTCCAGAACTCAAGTCCGGCCTGCCGGTTTCCCTGAATCCCTTCATAAATGTTACTTTGCTCACACTCCAACAGCACGTCAAGTATTAAAAACCATATGCCTCCATTCACTCCTATCAAATACGCTCACACATGCTTGCTGGAAGTCCAAGCCCTCGCACACAAAACTTCCTTTACCCCTCCCTCCAACCTTTCCTAGGCCGACCCCTACCCCGCCTTCCTCCACTACAGATTTATACACTCTCGAAGTCACTCTGTCTCGTTCCATTCTCTCTACATGTCCAAACCACCTCAACAACCCTCCTCAGCTCTCTGGACAATCGTTTTGGTAATCCGCACCTCCTCCTAATTTCCAAACTCCGAATTCTCTGCATTATATTCACACCACACATTGACCTCAGACATGACATCTCCACTGCCTCCAGCCTTCTCCTCGTTGCAACATTCATCACCCATGCTTCACACCCATATAAGAGCGTTGGTATAACTATACTCTCATACATTCCCTCTTTACTTCCATAGACAAGGTTCTTTGTCTCCACAGACTCGAAGTGCTCCACTCACCCTTTTCCCTCATCAATTCTATGATTCACCTCATCCTTCATAGACCCATCCGCCGACATGTCCACTCCCAAATATCTGAATACATTCACCTCCTCCATACTCTCTCCCTCCAATCTGATATCCAATCTTTCGTCACCTATTCTTTTGTTATCCTCATCACCTTACTCTTTCCTATATTCACTTTCAATTTTCTTCTTTTACACACCCTACCAAATTCATCCACCAACCTCTGCAGCTTCTCTTCAGAATCTCCCAAAGCACAGTGTCATCAGCAAAAAGCAACTGTGACAACTCCCACTTTGTATTTGCTTCTTTATCTTTTAGCCCAACACCTCTTGCCAAGACCCTCGCATTCACTTCTCTTACAACCCCATCTATAAATATATTGAACAACCACGGTGACATCACACATCCTTGTCTAAGGCCCACTTTTACTGGGAAATAGTCCCCTTCCCTCCTACACACTCTAACCTGAGCCTCACTATCCTCATAAAAACTCTTCACTGCTTTCAGTAACCTTCCTCCTATTCCATACACCTGCAACATCTGCCACATTGCCCCCTATCTACCCTATCATACGCCTTTTCCAAATCCATAAATGCCACAAAAACATCTTTACCCTTATCCAAATACTGTTCACCTATATGTTTCACTGTAAACACTTGGTCTACACACCCCCTACCTTTCCTAAAGCCCCTTGTTCATCTGCTATCCTGCTTTCTGTTTTACTCTTAATTCTTTCAATAATAACTCTACCATACACTTTACCAGGTACACTCAACAGACTTATTCCCCTATAATTTTGCACTCTCTTTGTCCCCTTTGCCTTTATACAAAGGAACAATACACGCTCTCTGCCAATCCCTAGGTACCTTACCCTCTTCCATACATTTATTAAATAATAGCACCAACCACTCCAAAATTATATCCCCACCTGCTTTTAACATTTCTATCTTTATCCCATCAATCCCAGCTGCCTTACCCCTTTCATTCTACCCACTGCCTCACGAACTTCCCTACACCCACAACTGGCTCTTCCACACTCCTACAAGATGTTATTCCTCCTGCCCTACACACGAAATCACAGCTTCCTGTCTTCATCAACATTTAACAAATCCTCAAAATATTCTCTCCATCTTCCCGATACCTCTAACTCTCCATTTAATAACTCTCCTCTCCTATTTTTAACTGTCAAATCCATTTGTTCTCTAGGCTTCCTCAACTTATTAATCTCATTCCAAAACTTTTCTTATTTTCAACAAAATTTGCTGATAACATCTCACCCACTCTCTCATCTGCTCTCTTTTACATTGCTTCACCACTCTTTTAACCTCTCTTTTTCTCTCCATATCTCTTCCCTCCTTGCATCACTTCTACTTTGTAAAAACCTCTCATATGCTAACTTTTTCTCCCTTACTACTCTCTTTACATCATCATTCCACCAATCGCTCCTCTTCCCTCCTGCACCCACTCGCCTGTAACCACAAACTTCTGCTGAACACTCTAACACTACATTTTTAAATCTACCCCATACATTTTCGACCCCATTGCCTACACTCTCACTAGCCCATCTATCCTCCAATAGTTGTTTATATCTTACCCTAACTGCCTCCTCTTTAGTTTATAAACCTTCACCTCTCTTTTACTTACTGATTCTATTTTCCTTGTATCCCATCTACCTTTTACTCCCACTGTAGCTATAACTAAAAAGTGATCTGATATATCTGTAGCCCCTCTATAAACATGCACATCCTGAAGTCTACTCAACAGTCTTTTATCTACCAATACATAGTCCAACAAACTACTGTCATTACGCCCTACATCATATCTTGTATACTTATTTATCCTCTTTTCTTAAAATATGTATTACCTATAACTAAACCCCTTTCTATACAAAGTTCAATCAAAGGGCTCCCATTATCATTTACACCTGGCACCCCAAACTTACCTACTACACCTCTCTGCATGTTTCTCCCACTTTAGCATTTAGGTCCCCTACCACAATTACTCTTCATTTGGTTCAAAAGTTCCTATACATTCGCTTAACATCTCCCAAAATCTCTCTCTCTCCTCTACACTCCTCTCTTCTCCAGGTGCATACACGCTTATTATGACCCACTTTTCGCATCCGACCCTTATTTTAATCCACATAATCCTTGAATTTACACATTTATATTCCCCCTTTTCCTTCCATAACTGATCCTTCAACATTATTGCTACCCTTCCTTAGCTCTAACTCTCTCAGATACTCCTGACTTAATCCCATTTATTTCTCCCCACTGAAACTCGCCTACCCCTTCAGCTTTGTTTCGCTTAGGCCAGGACATCCAACTTCTTTTCATTCATAACATCGGCAATCATCTCTTTCTTATCATCCGCACTACATCCACGCACATTCAGACAACCCAATTTTATAAAGTTTTTCTTCTTCTCGTTTTTAGTAGATTTGTACAGGAGAAGGGGTTACTAGCCCATTGCTCCCGGCATCTTAGTCGCCTCATACGACACGCATGGCTTACGGAGGAAAGATTCTTTCCACTTCCCCATGGACAATAGAGAAAATAAAAAGAACAAGAGCTATTAAGAAAAAGAAGAAAAACCTAGATGTGTGTATGTATATATATGCATGTGTATGCCAGTGTAGTGTGACCTAAAGTGTAAGTAGAAGTAGCTAGATATACCTGTTATCCAGCGTGTTTATGAGACAGAAAAAGACACCAGCAATCCTACCATCATGTAAAACAGTTTCAGGTTTCTGTTTCACAGTCACCTGGCAGGACGGTAGTACCTCCCTGGGTGGTTGCTGTCTACCAACCTACTACCTAGGCCGTTAATTAATTCTGAGAGGATACCAGTGAACTCCAGTGGCAGATGAAGTTCAAAGTGGACAAGTGTAAGGTGCTAGTTCTTGGTAATGAAAATATCCCTCGAATTTATAAACTAGGTGAAGTAGAGCTTGATCATACAGAATGTGAAAAGACTTGGGAGTCATGGTAAGCAAAAATCTAAAGATAAGACAACAGTGCCTCAAGTGTGCGCAATAAGGCTAACAGATTACTAGGATTTATTTCAAGAAGTATAAGCAACAAAAGTGGAAAAATAATCACATAAGCAGTATAATGTGATCCTTTATTGACAACGTTTCGCCCACGCAGTGGGCTTTATCGAGTCACAAACAGGTCTACCTGGATACAAGATACATGAGTATTTATAGGATTTAGTCAGGTGGAGAATGCTGAGTCAGGTGAAGAATGCTGAGTCAGGTGAAGAATGCTGAGTCAGGTGAAGAATGCTGCATGTGACAATCTTCAGAGTAGGGTGATGGAGTCTTAAACCCTGGGTAGCTTTAAAAAGAGGTTGGCCAAGTATATGGGTAGACCTTCTGTAGTGTTCCATTCTTGTTCTATGTGTGATAGCGATGAAGAAGTTTCTTGGCAATAGGTTCAGCTATGTTGTAGAAGCCGTTGTTCTGGTTGAAG
>WNWK01021777.1:0-33597 GCA_009830355.1 Cherax destructor | reverse complement strand
ATAGTCTCAGTAAACCTCTTGTAAGTCGATCTTAAGAAAAGCTTTACAATATCAACAGTAAAGGTTGATATTCAAATTGCCAAGTACATTTACTAGTTTCTTAGTTAATTGAGAAATCTCAAGAGTCATTTAGACTAGAGATACAGAAATTTGCCTTTACGCAACAATTAATTGGAACCCTTCAAGGAGCTCTTGTAGTCTTTCTAACTGCTTGATGCCGTAAATGTTAAAAAATTCTAATCTAATGATGAGGTATTTATTCAGAAAAGATATTACATTCAGGCCATATTACTGTCTTAACTATATTATAATGTATTAAAGTATTGGAGATGTTAGTGCTAATAATTCCATCCTCACATAAGTAGCAGTGAGCTCTAGTTAAAACAATGTCCTTTGATCAGAGCCACTTAATTCGGGAAGTTGCGCTATGTCGTTCGTAAGTTCAGATTGACTCACGATTGCAAACAAAACGTACCACGGACGGGGCTTGAACTCGCTACCTGGCCCAGTGGCTAACGCGTCGGTCTGAAATTTTCGACTCGCCATCAAGCCCCGTCAGTGGTATGGTAGGTTCAGCTTGTCCAGCTTCCACGGGACTTTTGCTAAATATTGCTCCAGCTTGTATTTCACATGCCTGAGATATTGCTCCAGCTTTATTTCACATGCCTGAGATATTGCTCCAGCTTGTATTTCACATGCCTGAGATATTGCTCACGGGGAAACTGTCATCAAGACGACTTTCATTAAGGTTTTGACACCAGTGGTGTCCAGTTAGTACAGTTTGTGAGCTGCTTTTGATTATCATCAGCAAGTGACACTTTATACTGGGCGACTCTTTCTGTAACTTAGTGTCACTTCTTTTCTTGAATTAACTAATCACATTTCAAGAGGTTATTATTATTATTATTATTATTATTATTATTTTATTTCTTTCAACAAACCGGCTGTATCCCACCGAGGCAGGGTGGCACCGAGGCAGGGTGGCCACCGAGGCAGGGTGGCCACCGAGGCGGGTGGCCCAAAAAGAAACGAAAGTTTCTCCTTTTAAATTTAGTAATATATACAGGAGAAGGGGTTACTAGTCCCTTGCTCCCGGCATTTTAGTCGCCTCTACGACACGCATGGCTTACGGAGGAAGAATTCTGTTCCACTTCCTTATTATTATTATTATTATTAATATTATCAATTTAAGTGCTAACCTGTAAGGTTCATACAGTGCTACTCACAAGAGCAGGAACATGAGTTAGTTTTTAGTTTAATATCTTTATTATGCACCCATACCCATCCTGTGGGCAGTAGTCACACACCATACCCATCCTGTGGGCAGTAGTCACACACCATACCCATCCTGTGGGCAGTAGTCACACACCATACCCATCCTGTGGGTAGTAGTCAAAAGATTACAGAAGCCGTTATAGACAGTGGTAATGAACTATTTACATATTTATATCTTGTTACACTGTATAAACAACTCATCAGGGAACAGAAATGATGTGGTAATTACCATTGAGGAGTCAGGGTGAGCGGCTCCTGAGAGGGACGTCTCAAAAGCAACAATAATAACAGCAACAACATTAACAACAACAGGGAGGGTGGTGCTTCTTTGTAGGGAAGGTGAGGTAAGTTTTTTCATGGTGTCTTCTTGGCACAAGCAGTGTTAGTGTTTCATTGGGTCTATTTTCATGGGGTTGCCTAAGTGGCTGGATCGGATGTTAGTACTGACACCCGGATGTAGGAAAGTACCAGTGATCATGGCTTAGGGTATGGAATCTGGAAGGCTGTCGGGTGTCATGGCTTAGGGTTTGGAATCTGGAAGGCTGTCGGGTGTCATGGCTTAGGGTTTGGAATCTGGAAGGCTGTCGGGTGTCATGGCTTAGGTTAGAGATCATCAGGAAACAACTGTGCTGTTTCCTGACGCGGGTCTTAGTCTAGTATTAAGTAGTAAATAAGTCATTAGATTAAGTGGCTCTCTTGCTCTTCAATTCTAAATTGTAATTACAAAATCTCGATGTAAACTTGCAAAGAAATATGATGACCCGACACTTGAGTTTTTGGTCAACTGACTGAGGCCTTCCACTGGCTTACTCGGCCACCCATTTGAAAATGATGGTTATAATTATAACCATTAGTTAATGGCCATCATCTCGCAAACATCACAATACATATTGTTGACTTATGTTCATAGATGTATCTTTGGGACGTTGTGTTGTATATGAATTATTAAGTGTTGTATCGTGTCAGTAGAGTTGTATAGGACGATGAGTAGGAATAAAATCCTGTATGGTGGATCTTTTGGGAGATATTTTAAGACGGTGTCCTTGGGAATCCGTAATGGGGGACATTTTACACTATAATCATGGCAAGGATTTGGAAAAATCGTGCACTTTTGGTTAAAAGCAAGGAACTTGGTACGTAAGTGAAATGAACGTTACTAATTAGTTTTGAATGTAGAAAAATGGACGTTACTAATTAGTTTTGAATGTAAAACTTCCACATGGCCCCTGGTGGCTACACTTGATATTTTCAAATTCCTATACCATTTGGAGTATTCAGTGCAAAATGGCTATATATATAGTTTTTAGGTGTATAAAGCCATTGAACGCAACAAAAGCTGTATAACAGACATTATTTTTGATATATACACTTGTATATTTACAATATCACACAAAACTCTTTAAATTTCAAGCAGTGATTTGTCAGTTTACTAACGGTGCGTTGCTTACCTTGCTTAACTGCAACACCTAACATCTCCTGCCACAACTGTGTCACTTAAGCCCCTCTTTCTTCAATATGCACATTAGTTATAATATAGCGCTCAATGAATATTGCAAAGGTTGCTGTTGAACACTTCAGTCCTGGTCTGGTACGAGTACTAGTCATGGATCAGTCACTCTATGCAAATGCTGAAACTATATAGTGGAACTTCCCAGGCATGGAGATAATATCTGGTCATGCGTGATGGATTACATACAGAGAGAGAGCAAAGTTGAAGATCATTAATGGTCGACTCAACGACAACAGTTGCAAACTGCCATCTGCAGTGTTGGTACTGTCACTGGTGAAGCAACTCAACCCTGAATTAAAGCCACACACGTAACCAGGAGCAGGTATACTCAATTAAATCACGGCTGCTGCCCTTTTTATATCTTCCAGCATCATGTTTATGATAGACACAAAGAAACTACGCCCAATAGGAGCACCATGGGGTTTACAGCTTGGAGTCACTAACTGCAAGAAGAGGAACCATAGTTTAAATATTTAAATATTGTCAGCAGATAACTATTTTTTGTGTGAGGTGATCGACTTATTGCACACATTGCTAAAGTCTTGTTACGTGGTGGATGTATCATACTGTATTATGGATCTGGTTTGTTTCTCGTCAAGGCATATCAGGTCGTTTGTTCTGTATGGCTGGAATATTGCTACACTAACAGCCCCTTTCAAGGCAGGTGAAATTGCTGACCTTGAAAATGTACAGAGAACCTTCAGGCACACATAACTGCGATAAACCACCTCAGTTACTGGGAACGCTGAAGTCTCAACCTGTACTCCCTAGAACGCAGGCGGGAGAGATACATGATTATATACACTTGGAAAATCCTATAGGATTAGTACCAAACTTGCACACAAAAAATCACTCCCTAGAAAGCAAAAGACTCGGCAGACGATGCAACATCCACCCAATGAAAAGCAGGGGCGCCACTAGCACGTTTCGAGACAACACAATGTGTCAGGGGCCCAAGACTGTTCAACTGCCTCCCAGCATACATAAGGGGATTACCAATAGACCCTGGCTGTCTTCAAGCAGGCACTGGACAGGCACCTTAAGTCAGTACATGACCAGCCGGGCTGTGGTTCGTACGTCGGATTGCGTGCGGCCATCAGTAACAGCCTGGTTGATAAGGCCCTGATCCATCCATGAGGCCTGGTCACAGGCCGGGCCGCGGGGCGTTGACCCTCGGAACCCTCTCCAGGTATACTCCAGGTAATGGTAAGGAATATATGGAGACCCAATGAATAGAAAGGTGTCAGCGCTGCTGTAGAATTGTACTCATCTTGTTTTAGTTGCAGGGGGTCGAGTCACAGCTCCTGGCCCTGCTTCTTCACTGATCGCTACTAGGTCACTCTTCCTGCTCCCTGAGCTTTATCATACCTCTTCTTAAAGCTATGAATGGATCCTGCCTCCACTACATCACTCCCCAGACTATTCCACTTCCTGACCACTCTGTGACTGAAGAAATACTTCCTAACATCCCTGTGATTCATCCGAGTCTTCAACTTCCAACTGTGACCCCTTGATGCTGTGTCCCATCTCTGGAACATCCTGTCTCTATCTGTGTATTTGTTTTGTGTGTATTATGTTAGACGTGTAATGTTTTGGTGTGTATGTATTTATTCTGCGTGTATTGTGTGTAATGTATTTTGCTTTATTATGTATCAGTCAGGCACACAGTGTCAGCGAGTGTGACGTAACAGCGTGGCTCATGCTTCACTGTGCACTCCCATGGATTGAATTTTAATCTCTTTATACGAAAATACAATTAATGCGCCTTAGCACATCTTACATATGTTGAAAATGTTGTCGTGTGTTCATAGCACTCTATATAAACTGGCAAGTGTGTATGTATATATATATATATATATATATATATATATATATATATATATATATATATGCTAGGAATTCGCAAGAACAGGCGAATTCCTAGCATTGTTAAAATCTCTAGTTGTGTCGATGCATGCAGGAGATGAGATGAAAAGCTGTAAGCCACCTGCCTGAAAGCTGGCTGCCTTGGATCAACGTCTAGCGTGAGCTGGACGCCAAGGTATTGGACCAGTGTGGTACGGTCGGTAAAGCACTGCGTACCTTGTTGCGAGGTTCGTAGGTTCGAGCCTCCTTCGGCCAGAGATCAGTGTTTGTATATATATATATATATATATATATATATATATATATATATATATATATATATATATATATATATATATATATATGCAAAACAACCCTTATAAAAAAACAGCGAGAATCCAAGCGCTTTCGTGACTTCTCACATTATCAAGGGACTATAAAACACAGAACATCAACAAGAAGGCATATAAAGGGGCAAGACACCTCAGGAAATGGATGCGGCCCTTCTAGGAAATGGATGCGGCCCTTCTAGGAAATGGATGCGGCCCTTCTAGGAAATGGATGCGGCCCTTCTAGGAAATGGATGCGGCCCTTACATGAAATTATGAATTCACTTTCATGTAGGTTCCACACTGCACAGTGTCAACAATTACAAATTATTTAAAGCCATTTTACACCAAAACCTTTATCACCACTTTTAATAACCACCTTTCACTTCTTCTTCTGTGATTGTTCGGTTAGTGACAATAACCACATTGTTTTCTATATGTAAAACTATAGTTATTCTCTATAAAATTGATTTTTTGTTAATATTTTTGAGTGTCTGGAACGGATTAATTGGATTCACATTATTTCTTATGGGAAATATTACTTCAGTTTTCTACAAATCGGTTTTCGGCCGACCTTTGGAACAGATCAAAGACGAAAACCGGGGTTCCATGTATTCGGTATTAAATTACGTCAAGTGATTTTGAGTGAGTCAAAACCAGCCACCACAGAATAACGAGGGTCCGTGTGATTTATGTGGATGTAACTGGTAACTTCAACCCTTGAGATGCACTGGTAAGCCAGCGGAAGTCTTCGGTCAGATGACCAAAAGCTCCTGGTATGGGTGATCATATGACTAAGAATTGTGAGGAAGCAGGATGCGCGTCAGTGTGTGTCAGACCAGTGAGGGGAAGGTTGTCGCTCGTCGCTCCTGCTGAGGGTGTGTGAAACCACTTTTTGTGTCGGGTATAACTTGTGAGTTACTTAAATATATCAGTGTTAATTTTGAGAAATCTGTACGAATAAAAGTTGTTAACATGTGCATGGGAAACATTCACTCTTGAAGAGCTATAGCTCTTGTCTCCTGTTAGATAAGCTCAGGTTTTAAATAGTGATTTGGAGTTCTGAAGTGCTTCCCTTGAGGCTTTGATGGAGGTTCTGCTGCAGTAGTAATGAAGGCAGTTGTATACTGGTGGCAGGCATGACATCTAAACTGCTGCTGCTGCTGCTGACTCTCAAGCTGCTTTGCCCAGTTACGACACAGCTGACTGACCTGGGTGAGTATCTCTCTCTCTTTTACACAGGGTTTGACAAAGTTAGGTTAAGGATTCCTAACTTTATTGACAAGCTAAGAGCTGTTACCTACATCAGCTCATTTGAAAGCATTTTTATTGTTATGAAACATTCAGTTGGAGTCATCTGTGGGCCAGTATTTTCATTTGATCAACTGACTTTATCTCGTTGACATCATAATGGTGTACGAACGTGTTCCAGACTCGAGTCATCCTGGGGATAAATAATCTCAGATGAAGTGATGTTCTGGAGAAGGGTACAGCCAGAGTGAAGTTGCTGCTTCCTGCCCGTCTTGTGGTATAGAAGCTTCTCGCTGCCCGTCTTGTGGTATAGAAGCCTGCTTCTCGCTGCCCGTCTTGTGGTATGGAAGCTTGCTTCTCGCTGCCCGTCTTGTGGTATAGAATCTTGCTTCTCGCTGCCCATCCTGTGGTATAAAAGATTGCTTCTCGCTGCCCGTCTTGTGGTATGGAAGCTTGCTTCTCGCTGCCCGTCTTGTGGTATAGAAGATTGCTTCTCGCTGCCCGTCTTGTGGTATAGAAGCTTGCTTCTCGCTGTCCTCGAAGTGGAAGCAAGTGTGGTACTTTGACAATGTTGGCCTTGTACTTAACAGTGAGGCCACACACATCCCTCCTGTGTTGAAGACTCTGCTGTCTCTCTCTGTCTCTGTCTCTTTGTCTCTCTGTCTCTGTGTCTGTACTCACCTAGTTGTTCTCACCTAGTTGTGGTTGCAGGGGTCGAGTCATAGCTCCTGGCCCCTCCTCTTCACTGGCCGCTATTGGGTCACTCTCCCTGCGCCATGAGCTTTATCATACCTCTTCTTAAAGCTTTGAATGGATCCTGCCTCCACTACATCGCTTCCCAAACTATTCCACTTCCTGACCACTCTGTGACTGAAGAAATACTTCCTAACATCCCTGTGATTCATCTGAGTCTTCAACTTCCAACTGTGTCCCCTTGTTGCTGTGTCCCATCTCTGGAACATTCTGTCTCTGTCCACCTTGTCAATTTCTCTCAGTATTTTATATGTCGTCATCATGTCCCCCTGTCTGTGTCTGTCTCCTCTCTCTGTATCTCTCTCTCTCTCTCTCTCTCTCTCTCTCTCTCTCTCTCTCTCTCTCTCTCTCTCTCTCTCTCTCTCTCTCTCTCTCTCTCTCTCTCTCTCTCTCTCTCTCTCTCTCGTCGAATAAAAACAAGTGCTTTCTGCCGAATAAGCAGAGTGTAAAATTGTTGTCGTAATTCTGCAAAATTCTTTTTGAACACAAAGGAAAAAATGGATATTGATATTAAGTAATATTAAGTCAATTTAAACTGATCTATGAAATAGGAGAAATTAGTTAAAAATTAGGTTAGGTTAGGTGAGCTTTCTAGGTTAGGTGAAATTTCTAGGTTAAGCCGAGTGAGGTTTCTAGGTTAGGTTAGGCGACGTTTCTAGGTTAGGTGAGGTTTCTAGGTTAGGTGAGGTTTCTAGGTTAGGTGAGGTTTCTAGGTTAGGTGAGGTTTCTAGGTTAGGTGAAGTTTCTAGGTTAGGTGAGGTTTCTAGGTTAGGTGAGGTTTCTAGGTTAGGTGAGGTTTCTAGGTTAGGTGAAGTTTCTAGGTTAGGTGAGGTTTCTAGGTTAGGTTTGGCACAAAAGTAACTGAATCATGACATCAATGTCCCTCCACCATTCTCAGTCATTGTGAGGTCACCTGACACAGTGTGTATCCTCCTGTCATTGTAGACTGGGTTATGGTCTTAGGATTGTACTCCAAGGATGTTTTAGGGAGTCAACAACCACCTGGTGGATCAAGACCTGATCAACCAGGCTGTTACTGTCATGTAAATGATTTAGAAAACCGACAAGTTGAATAATGAGACACTTGGGCAAACTTTTGGAACCTTAATTGAGGAAACGTTTCTCCAGCCAGTGGCTTCTTCAGTCCAATACAGAGAAGACTGATGGACTGAATACATTGACTCCAGGATGAGGGACTGATTACCTCAAACTCCTCATCATCTTCCACCGTTCTTCTCTGTATTGGACTGAAGAAGCCACTGGCTGACGAAACGTTTTCACAGTAGATTCCCAAATCTTGCATGTTTGATTCTTCAGGTTGTTACTGCCCCCTAAAGAGGGACAGCTCTAGTGGGGAAACAGGTGTAGACATTGACATACAAAAACCAATGTTACAAACTAGCAATACCACGGTAGACAGTAAACAAGGGGACGCCCCGGGAAATATTGAAGATAAATTACCAGAAACAACTGATGAAGGCTCCATTGTTAGCACTAGTGCTGAAGATAGAAATGAGACAGGAAAACACGCACCAGTAGTGTATACAATAGGGAATACAACAGGGAACAGTCACAAAAAAACAAGGCAAACAGAAACCAGGCCTATGCAAATATTATGCACTTGGTATCTGCAGGCATGGAATATCTGGGAAAACAGATGGGACATGCAACTTTGACCACCCCAGAAAATGCCGTGCCCATATGACAACAGGAAAATGCAACCTCCCTTCCTGTAAGCTTTTCCACCCTGAAATGTGTCACTCATCAGTTCAGGAAAGACAGCACTATAACTTATATTGCCAGACATACCACCTAAAGGGTACAAGACGACACAGAACATCCAGACCATGGCAAAACCTGGGAAGCCAAAGCCACTCCGGAGAGAGAGGTTTTTTAGCGCCAGGAAGGAAAAAAAGCTGGCAGGAAATGACAGAAATCGTACACCAACTGCAATAATTTCTGGAGTGGAATCACAGTCAGTGGCCTCCACTCCAGAACAACAGATATTAGTGCCATGAAAAAAAGACCCCTCCCCATACCACCAATACCACCAATCCGACGACATTCATCTTTGCAAGTATACAGGGTCTAAAGCCAGCAACGAACAACAAAATACCTTACATCCGTGGACTGCTTACAGAGTCAAATGCAATGTTTGCGGCTTTCACAGAGACCCACATAAAGGATCACTTGGACAATGAAATATGGATCCCTGGCTACAACCTATACAGATGTGACAGAGTGAACAGGCAAAAGGGAAGGGAAGGGGGGGTTGGCCTGTATATCACAGAGTCACTTATATGCTCAGAACTACTAAATGCCTCAAATGATGTAGTTGAAGTTTTAGTAGTAAAGATCGAGAATCAAAACCTGGTCATCGTGGTTGTATACAAGACTCCGGATGCAACATCCCAACAATTCCAGGAACAGCTTCTGAAAATTGACCACTGTCTGGAAAACCTTCCAGCTCCTACCCCCAACATCTTGCTCCTGGGGGACTTCAACCTAAGGCACCTAAAATGGAGGAATATTGCAAATAATGTGGTAGCAGAGATAACACCAGGAGGCAGCTCAGATGAAAACTCGCACACACACGAGCTTTTAAATCTCTGCACCAAATTCACCTTAAACCAGCAAATAATAGAGCCTACAAGACTAGAGAATACACTGGACCTCATCTTCACTAACAATGATGATCTGATACGAAATGTCATCATATCAAAAACAATATACTCAGCTCACAACATAATAGAGGTCCAGACATGTATGCGGAGGGGCCCCAGATCGCCAAAATATGATCAGCCGCGAGGGAGCCTTCTCCAAATTCAACTTCAATAACAAAAACATAAGGTGGGACCAAGTAAACCAAGTCCTAAATGGTATAAACTGGGAAGATAGCCTAAGCATCACGGATCCTAACTTATGTCTAGAACAAATTAACTCTGTGGCACTTGAGGTTTCCTCAAGGCAAATTCCCTTCAGGAAAAGGAGGAGAATATGTAAACTAGAAAGAGAAAGGCGCTCCCTATACAGGCGAAGGCAAAGAATAACAGAGTGGCTACAAGAGGCCAATATATCTGAAATATGTAGGGAGACACTGGTCAGAGAAATAGCAAACATCGAACTAAAACTAAAGGAATCTTACAGGAATCAAGAAATGCGGGAAGAACTAAAAACCATAAATGAAATTGAAAGAAACCCAAAGTATTTCTTTTCTTATGCCAAATCAAAGTCGAGAACAACATCCAGTATTGGGCCCCTACTTAAACGGGATGGTTCCTACACAGATGACAGCAAGGAAATGAGTGAGCTACTGAAGTCCCAGTATGACTCAGTTTTTAGTGAGCCGCTAACCAGACTGAGAGTCGAAGACCTAAATGAATTTTTATAAGAGTGTCACAGAACTTACTAGACTTAAACCTATCTGATATTATCCTGACGCTAAATGACTTCGAAAAGGCGATAAATGACATGCCCATGCACTCCGCTCCAGGCCCAGACTCATGGAACTCCGTGTTCATCAAGAACTGCAAGTAACCCCTATCACGTGCTTTTAACATCCTATGGAGAGGGAGCATGGACACTGGGGTCGTCCCGCAGTTACTAAAAACAACAGACATAGCCCCACTCCACAAAGGGGCAGTAAAGCAATAGCAAAGAACTACAGACAAATAGAGCTAACGTCCCATATCATAAAAATCTTTGAAAGGGTTCTAAGAAGCAAGATCGCCACTCATCTAGATACACATCAATTACACAACCCAGGGCAGCATGGGTTTAGAGCAGGTCGCTCCTGTCTGACCCAACTACTGGACCACTACGACAAGGTCCTGGATGCTCTAGAAGACAAACAGAATGCAGATGTTATATACACAGACTTTGCAAAAGCCTTTGATAAGTGTGACCATGGTGTAATAGCATACAAAATGCATGATAAAGGAATAACAGGAAAAGTTGGCAGATGGATCTATAATTTCCTAACAAATAGAACACAAAGAGTAGTAGTCAACAGAGTAAAGTGTGAGGCGGCTACGGTGAAAAGCTCTGTTCCACAAGGCACAGTACTTGCTCCCATCTTGTTCCTCATTCTCATATCGGACATAGACAGTGATATAAGCCACAGTGCCGTGTCTTCCTTTGCAGATGACACCCGAATCTGCATGACAGTGTCCACCATTGAAGACACTGCAAGACTCCAAGCAGACATCAACCAAATCTTTAAATGGGCTGCAGAAAACAATATGAAGTTCAATGATGAGAAATTTCAATTACTCCGATATGGAAAACGTGAGGAAATTAAAATTTCATCGGAGTATAAAACAAATTCCAACCACACAATAGAGCGAAAAACTAATGTTAAAGACCTGGGAGTGATCATGTCAGAGGATCTCACCTTCAAGGACCATAACTGTAGCAATCGCATCTGCTAGAAAAATGACAGGATGGATAATGAGAACCTTCAAAACCAGGGATGCCAAGCTCATGATGACACTTTTCAGGTCGCTGTTCTATCTAGGCTGGAATATTGCTGCACACTAACTGCACCTTTCAGGGCAGGTGAAATTGCTGACCTTGAAAATGTGCAGAGAACCTTCACGGCACGCATAACTTCGATAAACCACCTCAATTACTGGGAACGCTTGAAGTTCCTAAACCTGTACTCCCTAGAACGCAGGCGGGAGAGGTACATTATATACACTTGGAAAATCATAGAGGAATTAGTACCAAACTTGCACACGAGAGTCACTCCCTACGAAAGCAAAAGACTCGGCATACGATACAACATCCCCCCAATGAAAAGCAGGGGTGCCACTAGCACGATAAAAGACAACACAATAAGTGTCAGGGGTCCAAGACTGTTCATCTGCCTCCCAGCATACATAAGGGGGATTACCAATAGACCCCTGGCTGTCTTCAAGCAGGCACTGGACAGGCACCTCAAGTTAGTACCTGACCAGCCGGGCTTTGGTTCGTACTTCGGTTTGCGGGCGGCCAACAGTCGTTTTCATTCATCATAGTGAACATTAATGCTGTTCTTGTATGTGTTCATTCATCATAGTGAACATTAATGCTGTTCTTGTATGTGTTCATTCATCATCCACTCTTCAAAGACCTAAACCTACTCACTGTCCAGAACATCCATACTTACTACTCTGCTATCTACATTTATAGAACCATTAATTCCAACTTTAACCCTGAGCTAAAACACTTTCTTGACAGTTGTGACAGGACCCATAGACATAATACCAGACATAAACATCTAATCCACCATGAGGCCTGGTCACAGACCGGGCCGCGGGGGCGTTGACCCCCGGAACCCTCTCCAGGTATACAGGGCCAGCATGTCCTGATCACTCTGAATACTTAGTCTGATTTGGATGCTGTATTTTCCAAATTTACTGTCATCCGGAAATTTTGGTATCTTAGATGTTATCCCCACCAGAGATGATTTATGTGCAATGTGAAGATGATTGGACCCAGAAGCTATTCCTGAGTAGCTGGACCCTCTACGGCACGCAACTCAAACACCTCTTCCTTAATAACCACTGTCTGTTTGTCTGTCTGTCTGTCTGTAAGCCAGTCATTTAGCTAGATATGAAGTGTCTCCTATATGATGTGCTTCTATTTTGGCATCAATCTCTGATGAGATACATTGTCGAAAGTCTTCTTGAAATTTAGATAAATTACATCTGTTGAGACATTTTTCTTCCAAGTTTTTCCATTTACAGGCGGGCCCCGCTTTACAGCGTTTTGCTTTACAGCGTTTCGCTTTACAGCATTTTGCTAATGCAGCAGTTTTTTCAGTTATAGCCATTCTTCATTTGTTCAGACTTCCTATAATAAATATATTGACCACTCACTATAAGGTAACGACGAAAATATTTTAAGGCCTAACTTTATTGCTCAATATATGGTAGTGTAAACATCTTATCAGGCTTTTATATGCATTTTAATGTGAAAATAAAGGCTGTTTTACTTTACAGCGATTTTCTTTGTACAACGGTAGGCCGGTACCTAACCTGCTGTATAAGCGGGGCTGACTGTTTGAGGAATTAGATTTGATATTTTGTTGCGGAATCCATGGTGGTTTCTGGCTTACAGGTTATTTTTCAGAAAATTAACAATGCTGTAATTAACAATAGTTTATCTTTGTTTATCTTCAACTGAGGAAGCTAATGGGACGATAATTGAAGACATATATTTTGACCCCCTTTCAGATATAGTGGAAACATTTACAGGTCTATTAACACTATATTTTAATGATTTGTTAATTATTTCTGTCAGTGGGTAGGTGATTTGGCATTTATATTCCTGTACTCTGGCATGGATTTTATTCGGCCTACTTGATTTATCAATATTCTGCTTCTCCAAGTATTTTATGATGTCAAGGCTGCTATTTGCGCCAGTACTTTGCAGTTTGATAACTGAGACACTTGGGCAACATTGGGTATCATTATTCTGGAAACGACTCGCCACCCAGTGGTTCCTTCAGTCCAAAACAGAGAAGAATGGTGGAAGATGAGGAGTTTGAGGTAATCAGTCCCTCATCCTTGAGTCAATGTGTTCAGTCTCAGTTTTGATAAGTTTTCTAACCCATTAGTACAAACTTCGTACACTGATGTCAGGCCCTCAGAACTTTATTCAGCATGGATACCTTCATGTCATGTTCAGGTGTAAACACGAACCCGAAGACTGAGTTCAGCGTCAAATCTCTGTTCGTGTTTCTTATTCTAACGTCAAAGCCGTGACGGACCGTGAGGCCGGGCTATGGACCGGGGCCGCGGGGGCGTTGACCCCCAGGAACTCCCTCCAGGTAGGTAATTAAAGATTATATCATTGCTTTACCTTATTTTCCCTGACATATTTTTTTTTTTTTTTGGGGAGGGGGAATTAGCTTTGATACTTTGCGTAGATCATCTTTCAAATTCCTGTTTAGCATTTCTAATCCTGGTTGTGCTTTCTCACTGTAACCAAGTCACTGCCTAAGCCACTCCTCGAGTGCCTTATGAGCCAGTGGTGATATTCTATACCAGTGGTTCATGGAACCAGTTGTCTTATACTGCACGAGTCTTGCTGTATCACGAGTGGCCCCAGGACCACTGACCTTATACTCAGCAGGTAACCCCAGGACCACTGACCTTATACTCAGCAGGTAGCCCTAGAACCACTGACCTTATTCACAGTGAGTGGCCCCAGAACCACTGACCTTATTCACAGTGAGTGACCTCAGAACCACTGACCTTATTCACAGTGAGTGGCCTCAGGACCACTGACAATCATAGTGAGTGGCTCTAAGACCACTGACCTCATGCACACTGAGTGGCCCCAGGACCGCTGACCTCATGCACACTGAGTGGCCCCAGGGCCACTGACTTCATGCACACTGAGTGGCCCCAGGGCCACTGACCTCATGCACACTGAGTGGCCCAGCACTCTGTTAATCATTTTTTCTCAACTGAACATTAATTTTCATTTAAACTCTAAAACTGGTTTTATAATTCTCGTCCACTTTACCAACGCATAAATAATTTGTCCCTTGTGTATTTGCCTCTCTCTCTCTCTCCCTTTTTATCTTTGTTTCTCTTTCTCATTATCTTTCTCTTTTTCTCTTTCATTCTCTTTGTTTCTACACAGGGTTTAAAAGGTTAGGTTAAGGTCTCTAACTTATTTACAAGCTAAGAGATGCTACCTCCAGGTAGCATCTCTTAGGAAACATGATGCTGGAACCATCTGTGGGCCAGCGATTGTATTTGATCTACTGACTTTACTTAATTCATGTCATTATGTGTACTAGGATGATATGTGTCATCCTGACATGTGTCATCCTGACATGTGTCATCCTGACATGTGTCATCCTAGAAATAAATTACCTCAGATGAGGTGATGTTCTTGAGAAAGGTACAGCCAGAGTGTAGTTGCTGTTTGCTGCCCGTCTTGTGGTGTAGAAGCTCACTTCTCTCTGTTTGCAGAGTGGAGCCAAGTGTGATACTTTGACAATATTGGCCATGTTAGTAACAGTAAGGTCACCCACAACTTCCCAGGTGTTGAATGATCTGCTGAAATGACAGATCTATCCAGGCGAGAGATGAGTCGTCTTACTCTCTCTTTTCTGTCAAGTTGCAGATGAGACAGGGGGCAGGCAGTTCAAAAGAGTGGAGTATACTCAAGGTGTGAGTGCACTTGTGCCTCATACAGAATCTTTCAGCCCCTACTGTCGAGCAGATACGAGATACGTCTAAGTGCTGTAAGATTCCTAGTTGCTTTGTTTACAAGATTTACAAAGTGGTTCTTCATAGTCAGTTTGGAGTCAAATTTCACCCCAAGGATATCAGCTTCATCCCCGGGTACCAACACTCTGCCATTCATTGTTACCACTGCTCCAGCATTACCATCATCATATGTGTTTTCTCAGGAGCAAATGTGACCTGCCATCGTTTTCCCCAGACTGATATAGCTGTAAGTTGGTGACTGATGTAACTGAGAGCAGCTGGTATTTCCTCTCTTGGATAAGTAAATGTCAGTACAGTCGTCTGCATATGCGTGGGCTTCTGGGATGAGATGAAGGTCATTGAAGTAGACATTTCATAGCAATGGCCCAAGCACACCTTCCTGTGGCACGCTGTTCCAATAGAGTGCCTTTCTGACTCTGTCCCTTTGAGAATTATGCTGAGTTATTTACACTGAATCTAATCACTGAGAAGGCATAGTGTAGAGCCAGCGATTACCAGAGTTTGCAGTTCTGCCAAAAGTCGCAGGAGTGATAATCGAAAGCTTCAGTAATATTCAGTGCTACTACACAGCTGACCTTGGATTCATCCAGTGACTGGAGCCACATTTTGGAGAGGTTCAACAACAAAAGAGCAGCAGTGACCCCCGTTTTTTATGCCATATTGACGGTCACAAAGAATCGAGTTTTAGTCGAAAAACTGTCATCTGCCGTGAGAATATTGTCACAAGAATCTTGCCAGTGATTGACAGGAGTGACACTGGTCTATATTTGCTGATTTCTGCTCTGCTCCTCTTTTTTGTGAATAGGGACTACAGTTGCCTCTTTCCACAGAGGAGGCCATTTACACCGTGCTAGGTAGTGCTGATAGATGCGAGTTAGAGGTGATGCCAACTGGTCTGCACATCTATTCAACAGTCTTGGGATCACCTCTAGGCACGTAGTTGTTTTATTTTTGGTCCAGGGATTTAAGGAGAGGATACTCGTCATCCTGATTTATTGTCACCTCTGACAACTTTGACACAGTTCTTGCGGCTTGCACAAGAGGTTCACTTGGTGGATCAGGAACTTGCATCTTGGCAGCAAAGTGTTCGGTAAAGAGGTCAGCTTTCTCCTGACTGCTCGTAAAAACGGTCCCATCCTGTCGATTTAGAGGTGGAATAATCTAGTCGGTCCTTGAACAAGGACCACCAGGTTTTGGAGTCCACCCTACCTGATGCTAGTTTTCTTGTGCCTGCCTCCCATCTAGAGATGGCCCACTTTTGGACTTCTTCCATTTGCCAACAGGCTTGCCTATGCAGGTTCTTGTAATAGATAATTGGATGCCTCTTATACCTCCAAACCTTGTACTTAACAGCAGCAGCCTCTCGACAACGAAAGCTGAACCAAGAGTGATCTGAAGACTACGTCACATACTGCAGGTGAGGGATGTTTTTGTTGAAGGTTAAGGATGTGTTCACCTTGAAGAAGAAAAACATTCTAATCGGAGGGGACAATCACAAAGCAAAGACCCGTCCAGTTTTTTCTTTCTCGCAGCCAGGTTATGCATGCAGATTCTTCACCTCATTCTTTTGGAATCTTAACTGTCGTAGAGACAGCATTGTGGTCAGATGATACAAAATAGCCAATGACTTGGCAAGTGACTATTCCTTCAGATAGATCACTCACTACTGTTCAATTGAACTTTATTGACTTAAGACTTAGGGAGATTGACACCAGTCAGTCCATATATCATCATTCCATCATGCAGGAGAAGCCACATGTCTATGTGGCTGTCACTACCGCCCGCCTCCGGCTGAGTTACAAGTATCTTTGGCAGGTTAAATCACCACCACCAGATGTAGACCAAACGAAATGTAAACTTTGCCAGATGGACTATTGTCACACCCTGCGTCATTATGTACTGGAATGCGATAAAATTAATGAATTCTGGTGGCCTGGTGGCTAAAGCTCTCGCTTCACACGGCGAGGGCCTGGGTTTGATTCCCAGCCAGGGTAGAAACATTGTGCGTGTTTCTTTACACCTGTTGTCTATGTTCCCCATCAGTAAAATGGGTACCTGGGTGTTAGTCGACTGGTGTGAGTCGCATCCTGGGACACTGACCTAATCTGCCCGAAATGCTCAGCATAACAAGGGGCTTTCTATGTAGTAGTATGTCACTGATGTCAGCTAGGCCTGTATACCATGTACATGTACTTGTAGTAAATAAAGATATATTATATTATTATTGTGTGTGTATATGTTTGAATGCTCGTGTGCGTGTGTCTGTGCGTGCTCCCTCGTGTGTGTGTGTGTGTGTGTGCGCGCGCGCTCGTGTGGGTGTATGATCCACTTAATATTTGTATTTATAAAATTGTGACCGGGTGTGGACGTGTCATTGGCTCATTACTTTGTAATTTGTTCATGATTGTAACCATGTATAGGAGTGTAGATGGTTCATTACCTTTGTAACTTGCCATGATTGTGACCAGATCTACCTGGAGTTCATTACCTTTGTAACTTGCTCAGCTATCATAACTTTGGGGTCCAGTCCCTGGACCCATTATGTACCTCTGTAATCTTTTGACTACCGCCCACAGGATGGGTATGGGGTGCATAATAAAGATATTAAACTAAAAAACACTACTGGGTCGAGGGAGGAGCCAGAGATTAGTAAGTTTGTTCAGGTGTACACACATACAGAAAAATCTTACCACTTTGTTCTGAGTGATTTGCAGTTTATCTTTTAGTTTTTTTTGTCAAGGCAGAGTACCATGAAGAGGAAGCGTAGTCCATATGACATTGTATAAGGGATAGACATAGGGTCCTGCGAGCCTCAGTAGGTAGACACTGTGCTTGTCTGTAGAGGAACTTCAATCTGCCATTCGCTTTCTTTACTACACTGTTCCCTATCAGTTCTCCTGACATGCATGGGTCAAAGGAGATTCCCAGATATTTTACTGAGGAAACTGAAGTGATGGGTTCCCCATTCCACGGGACATTAAAATGATTTGCCCTTCTCAGTTTGTGCCGCCACAGCAAGAGAAAAGAAGAAGTCAACCCCCTCCCAGGGGCCCCCAAGTAAGAAGAAAGAAGAAGATGACCGACACCCTCTACCCAGAGGGCCAATGCCGGGTCACCATTTGGAGAAGACCCGGGCCGGATGTACCGGCGAACATACAACAACAACAGTTCGTGCCAAAGAGTATGGCTTCCGTTTTCCCGAGGTGCAACGATAGTTTGTTGTCTACTAACCATTTGCTGCAAGACTCTCAGTTCCAGATGTGAGTTAGAAAATCAACAAAATTTCTCATCTTAAACATCCCAAGAAGTTCCTCAAAATTCCTCTGTATTACATGTTGGTTGAGGTCACCAACATTTATTTAATGTTGATATTTATGCTGATTAGCGATTACAACATCAATAAGCTGGGCATATACACTTTGAGAAGAGTATACGGCAACACCTCTTTCCTGTCCTTTGAGTCTGGAGTATACCTGGAGAGGGTTTCGGGGGTCAACGCCCCCGCGGCCCGGTCTGTGACCAGGCCTCATGGTGGATCAGGGCCTGATCAATCAGGCTGTTACTGTTGGCCGCACGCAACCCAACGTACAAACCACAGCCCGGCTGGTCAGGTACGGACTTTAGGTGCCTGTCTAGAGCCTGCTTGAAGACAGGCAGGTTGCAGGCCTACTGGCCCATGCTAGGCAGGTCCAACTTACACCCACTTATGAAGGAAACAGCACTGTTGCAGGCCTACTGGCTTATACTTGGTAAGTCCAATTCGCACCCACCAACACCCACTCATGTACTTCTCTAACCTACTTTTAAAGCTACTTAAGGTTTTAGCTTCTTTAATAACACTACTTGGGAGTTTGTTCTAGCTATCAACAACTCTAACACCAAACCATTGCTGTCTTATATCCATTGTCAATCTAATGTTTACCAACTTGGACCCTGGTGGGCAACGCTCTCGTCTCACACAGCAACAAGGGATCACAACTGGAAGTTGAAGACTCAGATGAATCACAGGGATGTTAGGAAGTATTTCTTCAGTCACAGAGTTGTCAGGAAGTGGAATAGTCTGGGAAGTGATGTAGTGGAGGCAGGATCCATACATAGCTTTAAGAAGAGGTATGATAAAGCTCATGGAACAGGGAGTTACCTAGTAGCGACCAGTGAAGAGGCGGGGCCAGAAGCTGTGAATCGACCCCTGCAACCACAACTAGGTGAGGACACACACAATGTCCGTGGTTCGATCCCGGCAAGGGTGGAAACATTTTTTGTAAAGATAGTTTTATCCCTACTTGCTGTAAAGATAGTTTTATCCCTACTTGCTGTAAAGATAGTTGTATCCCTACTTGCTGTAAAGATAGTTTTATACCTACTTGCTGTAAAGATAGTTTTATACCTACTTGCTGTAAAGTTAGTTTTATACCTACTTGCTGTAAAGATAGTTCTACACCTACTTGCTGTAAAGTTAGTTTTATACCTACTTGCTGTAAAGATAGTTTTATACCTACTTGCTGTAAAGTTAGTTTTATACCTACTTGCTGTAAAGATAGTTCTATACCTACTTGCTGTAAAGATAGTTCTATACCTACTTGCTGTAAAGTTAGTTTTATACCTACTTGCTGTAAAGATAGTTTTATACCTACTTGCTGTAAAGATAGTTTTATACCTACTTGCTGTAAAGTTAGTTTTATACCTACTTGCTGTAAAGATAGTTCTATACCTACTTGCTGTAAAGATAGTTCTATACCTACTTGCTGTAAAGTTAGTTTTATACCTACTTGCTGTAAAGATAGTTTTATACCTACTTGCTGTAAAGATAGTTTTATACCTACTTGCTGTAAAGATAGTTTTATACCTACTTGCTGTAAAGTTAGTTTTATACCTACTTGCTGTAAAGATAGTTTTATCCCTACTTGCTGTAAAGATAGTTTTATACCTACTTGCTGTAAAGATAGTTTTATACCTACTTGCTGTAAAGATAGTTCTATAGCTACTTGCTGTAAAGATAGTTCTATACCTACTTGCTGTAAAGATAGTTCTATACCTACTTGCTGTAAAGATAGTTCTATACCTACTTGCTGTAAAGATAGTTCTATACCTACTTGCTGTAAAGTTAGTTTTATACCTACTTGCTGTAAAGATAGTTTTATACCTACTTGCTGTAAAGTTAGTTTTATACCTACTTGCTGTAAAGTTAGTTTTATACCTACTTTCTGTAAAGATAGTTCTATACCTACTTGCTGTAAAGATAGTTCTATACCTACTTGCTGTAAAGTTAGTTTTATACCTACTTGCTGTAAAGATAGTTCTATACCTACTTGCTGTAAAGATAGTTTTATACCTACTTGCTGTAAAGTTAGTTTTATACCTACTTGCTGTAAAGTTAGTTTTATACCTACTTCCTGTAAAGATAGTTCTATACCTACTTGCTGTAAAGTTAGTTTTATACCTACTTTCTGTAAAGATAGTTTTATACCTACTTGCTGTAAAGATAGTTTTATACCTACTTGCTGTAAAGATAGTTTTATACCTACTTGCTGTAAAGATAGTTTTATACCTACTTGCTGTAAAGATAGTTTTATACCTACTTGCTGTAAAGATAGTTTTATCCCTACTTGCTGTAAAGATAGTTTTATACCTACTTGCTGTAAAGATAGTTGTATACCTACTTGCTGTAAAGTTAGTTTTATACCTACTTGCTGTAAAGATAGTTTTATACCTACTTGCTGTAAAGATAGTTCTATACCTACTTGCTGTAAAGATAGTTTTATCCCTACTTGCTGTAAAGATAGTTTTATACCTACTTGCTGTAAAGATAGTTCTATACCTACTTGCTGTAAAGATAGTTTTATACCTACTTGCTGTAAAGATAGTTTTATACCTACTTGCTGTAAAGTTAGTTTTATACCTACTTGCTGTAAAGATAGTTCTATACCTACTTGCTGTAAAGATAGTTCTATACCTACTTGCTGTAAAGTTAGTTTTATACCTACTTGCTGTAAAGATAGTTCTATACCTACTTGCTGTAAAGATAGTTTTATACCTACTTGCTGTAAAGTTAGTTTTATACCTACTTGCTGTAAAGTTAGTTTTATACCTAGTTGCTGTAAATATAGTTCTATACCTACTTGCTGTAAAGTTAGTTTTATACCTACTTGCTGTAAAGATAGTTTTATACCTACTTGCTGTAAAGATAGTTTTATACCTACTTGCTGTAAAGATAGTTTTATACCTACTTGCTGTAAAGATAGTTTTATACCTACTTGCTGTAAAGATAGTTTTATACCTACTTGCTGTAAAGTTAGTTTTATACCTACTTGCTGTAAAGATAGTTTTATACCTACTTGCTGTAAAGATAGTTGTATACCTACTTGCTGTAAAGTTAGTTTTATACCTACTTGCTGTAAAGATAGTTTTATACCTACTTGTTGTAAAGATAGTTTTATACCTACTTGCTGTAAAGATAGTTTTATACCTACTTGCTGTAAAGATAGTTTTATACCTACTTGCTGTAAAGATAGTTTTATACCTACTTGCTGTAAAGATAGTTTTATCCCTACTTGCTGTAAAGATAGTTTTATACCTACTTGCTGTAAAGATAGTTGTATACCTACTTGCTGTAAAGTTAGTTTTATACCTACTTGCTGTAAAGATAGTTCTACACCTACTTGCTGTAAAGTTAGTTTTATACCTACTTGCTGTAAAAATCATATTTATCATATCTGCTAATTTTTTTATATATTTTCAAATTTATTAAAAGTTTATATATGTTCGTTCAGTGTTTTGTATAGGTGGTAATAATGTCTTTGAGTTGAAAAAACTGAGGTTCATAATTTATCATCGGTTCTTCTGGTTCATCCTGGTAACAAATGTTCTGCGAATTGTGTACAAAATAATAACTACATTCTTAACACATTGTTCATCTTGAGAACGTGAAGCTGTATAACCCTTGTGGTTTAGCGCTTCTTTTGATTATAATATAATAATGAGAACATGAAGACGTAGTGCAACCTCTTGCCTCTCATCCTAAATAATAAAACTTCTCCTTATTCCGTCTATCTGCCCTCACTCCCATCCTACTGAGGGTACGACCAATATTAACAGGCGACGCTGCAGCAACTCCTTCTCGCTGACAGTACTCCTAATACCACTCCACAAGTTCATTTCTTCAATGAATTCTCCATGATGACATTTTTTAATAAACAGTTGGAAGAACTGTTGGAAGGACTTGCATCCGGAATAGCTCATATACTTAGCCATTTTTGATATATACGAGAAGTGAGTTTTCCAAACTTTATGAATATCAAGGATTGACACTACTGAGCTACTTATAATAAGTTGTAAGTAATAAAGTTAGTGTGGATGGAATTACTCAATCTAAGTCAAAGAAACAAAACTTACTAATGTGAATACATATGTTACATGTAGTAAATTTAGTGACGTTGGAATAGTAACTTGAAGTTAATGAAGCAAAACTTGCTAATAGAAGTGAAAATTAAGAATTAGGACTAAGTTATATGTTATCATTAGTAAATATAGTGAGGATGATGAGTAGTGAAGATAGTGCAGATGATGAGTAATGAAGATAGTGCAGATGATGAGTAGTGTAGTGCAGATGATGAGTAGTGAAGATAGTGCAGATGATGAGTAGTGTAGTGCAGATGATGAATAGTGAAGATAGTGTAGATGATGAGTAGTGAAGACAGTACAGATGATGAGTAGTGTAGTGCAGATGATGAGTAATGAAGATAGTGCAGATGATGAGTAGTGTAGTGCAGATGATGAGTAGTGAAGATAGTGCAGATGATGAGTAGTGTAGTGCAGATGATGAGTAGTGAAGATAGTGCAGATGATGAGTAGTGAAGATAGTGCAGATGATGAGTAGTGAATACAATGCAGATGATGAGTAGTGAAGACAGTACAGATGATGAGTAGTGAAGATAGTGCAGATGATGAGTAGTGAAGATAGTGCAGATGATGAGTAGGAAGATAGTACATATGATGAGTAGTAAAGATAGTGCAGATGATGAGTAGTGAAGATAGTGCAGATGATGAGTAGTGAAGATAGTGCAGACGATGAATAGTGAAGATAGTGCAGATGATGAGTAGTGAAGATAGTGCAGATGATGCGTAGTGAAGATAGTGCAGATGATGAGTAGTGAACATAGTGATGAGTAGTGCAGATGATGAATAGTGAAGATAGTGCAGATGATGAGTAGTGAAGATAGTGCAGATGATGAGTAGTGAAGATAGTGTAGATGATGAGTAGTGTAGATAGTGCAGATGATGAGTAGTGAAGATAGTACAGATGATGAGTAGTGAAGATAGTGCAGATGATGAGTAGTGAAGATAGTGCAGATGATGAGTAGTGTAGATAGTGCAGATGATGAGTAGTGTAGATAGTGCAGATGATGAGTAGTGAAGATAGTGCAGATGATGAGTAGTGAATATAATGCAGATGATGAGTAGTGAAGATAATGCAGATGATGAGTAGTAAAGATAGTGCATATGATGAGTAGTGATGATAGTGCAGATGATGAGTAGTGAAGATAGTGCAGATGATGAGTAGTGAAGATAGTGCAGATGATGAGTAGTGAAGATAGTGCAGATAATGAGTAGTGTAGATAGTGCAGATGATGAGTAGTGTAGATAGTCAGATGATGAGTAGTGAAGATAGTGCAGATGATGAGTAGTGAAGATAGTACAGATGATGAGTAGTGAAGATAGTGCAGATGATGAGTAGTGAAATAATGCAGATGATGAGTAGTGAAGATAGTGCAGATGATGAGTAGTGAAGATAGTGCAGATGATGAGTAGTGAAGATAGTGCAGATGATGAGTAGTGAAGATAGTGCAGATGATGAATAGTGAAGATAGTACAGATGATGAGTAGTGAAGATAGTGCAGATGATGAGTAGTGAAGATAGTGCAGATGATAAGTATTGAAGATAGTGCAGATGATGGTAGTGAAGATGTGCAGATGATAAAGTGAAGATAGTGCAGATGATGAGTAGTGAAGATAGTGCAGATGATGAGTAGTGAAGATAGTGTAGATGATTAGTGAAGATAGTGCAGATGATGAGTAGTGAAGATAGTGTAGATGATATAAGAAGATAGTGTAGATTATCAGTAATGAAGATAGTACAGATGATGAGAGTGAAGATAGTGCAGATGATGAGTAGTGAAGATAGTGTAGATTATGAGTAATGATGATAGTGCAGATGATGAGTAGTGAAGATAGTGCAGATGATGAGTAGTGAAGATAGTGAGATTATGAGTAATGATATAGTGCAGATGATGAGTATTGAAGATAGTGCAGATGATGAGTAGTGAAGATAGTGTGATTATGAGTAAATGATAGTGTAGTTATAGTAATGAAGATAGGGGAGATGATGAGTAGTGAAGATATGTAGATTATCAGTAATGAAGATAGGGCAGATGATGAGTAGGAAGATAGTGCAGATGATGAGTAGTGAAGATAGTGTAGATGATGAGTAGTGAAGATAGTGTAGATTATCAGTAATGAAGATAGTGCAGATGATGAGTAGTGAAGATAGTGTAGATTATCATAATGAAGATAGTAGATGATGAGTAGTGAAGATAGTGCAGATGATGAGTAGTGAAGATAGTGTAGATTATCAGTAATGATGATAGTGCAGATGATGAGTAGTGAAGATAGTGTAGATTATCAGTAATGAAGATAATGCAGATGATGAGTAGTGAAGATAGTGCAGATGATG
The DNA here is from genome assembly GCA_009830355.1 of Cherax destructor. Taxonomy (NCBI): domain Eukaryota; kingdom Metazoa; phylum Arthropoda; class Malacostraca; order Decapoda; family Parastacidae; genus Cherax; species Cherax destructor. The sequence goes on along the minus strand of WNWK01021777.1, from coordinate 8,673 downwards.
AGTAGTAAAATAGTGTAGATTATCAGTAATGAAGATAGTGCAGATGATTAGTGAAGATAGTGGATGATGAGTGGGGAAATAGTGTAGATGATGAGTAGGAAATGTGTAGATTATGAGTAATGATGATAGTGCAGATGATGAGTAGTGAAGATAGTGCAGATGATGAGAGTGAAGATAGTGTAGATTATCAAAAGAAGATAGTGCTAGATGGTGAGGGGCCCCCCCCTAGGTCCTTTACTGCTGGGTTAACAGTGACAGCAGGTGTAAGGTGAACAATGGCAGCAGGTGAAAAGGGAACAGTGACAGCAGGTGTAAGGTGAACAGAGACAGCGGTGAAAAGGGGAAAAGTGACGCAGGTGTAAGGTGAACAGTAAACAGGTGAAGGTGAACAGGGACACAGGTGTAAGGTGAACAGGACAGCAGGTGTAAGGTGAACAGTGACAGCAGGTGTAAGGTGAACAGGGACAGCAGGTGTAAGGTGAACAGTGACAGCAGGTGTAAGGTGAACAGGCAGCAGGTGGGTAAAGGACAGCGGGGTGGGAACAGTGACAGCAGGTGTAAGGTGAACAGTGACAGCAGGTGTAAGGTGAACAGAGACAGCAGGTGGGGAACAGTGACAGCAGGTGGGTGAACGGGGGCAGCAGGTGTAAGGTGAACAGAGACAGGTGTGGGAACAGAGACAGCAGGGGGAAAAGGGAACAGAGACACAGGTGTAAGGTGAACAGAGACAACAGGGGGGAACAGTGACAGCAGGTGAAGGTGAACAGTGACAGCAGGGTAAGGGAACAGTAAACAGGTGTAAGGTGAACGTGACAGCAGGTGTAAGGTGAACAGGTACAGCAGGTGTAAGGTGAACGTGACAGCAGGTGTAAGGTGAACAGGGACAGAGGTGTAAGGTGAACAGGACAGCAGGTGAAGGTGAACAGAGACAGCAGGTAAAAATGAACAGAGACAACAGGTGTAAGGTGAACAGAGACAGCAGGTGTAAGGTGAACAGAGACAACGGGGTAAGGGAACGGGGCAGCAGGTGTAAGGTGAAATGACAGCAGGTGAAAGGGAACAGTGACAGCAGGTGTAAGGTGAACAGTGACAGCAGGTGAAAAAGGGGGAACAGGTACAGCAGGTGTAAGGTGAACGGCAGGGAAGGTGAACAGTGACAGCAGGTGTAAGGTGAACAGGGACAGCAGGTGTAAGGTGAACAGGGAAGCAGGTGTAAGGGAACAGAGACGGGGAAAAATGAACAGGCAACAGGTGTAAGGTGAACAGTGACAGCAGGTGTGCGAACAGTGACGAGGGGAAAAAAGGGAAACAGTGACAGCAGGTTAAGGTGAACAGGACAGAGGTGTAAGGTGAACAGGGCAGCAGGTGTAAGGTGAACAATGACAGCTGGTGAAGGTGAAGAGACCGCAGGTGTAAGGTGAACAGTGAATGGTGGGTGAACAGGGACGGCAGGTGAAAGGGTGGAACAGTGACAGGGTGTAAGGTGAACAGAGACAGCAGGTTAAGGTGAACAGTGACAGCAGGTGTAAGGTGAACAGTGAAAAGAGGTGAAAAAGGTGAACAGTGACAGCAGGTGTAAGGTGAACAGTGACGGGTGAAGGTGAACAGTGACAGAAGGTGTAAGGTAAACAGTGAAAGGTGTAAGGTGGAACAGAGACAGCAGGTGTAAGACAGGGACAGCAGGTGGAAGAACAGGACAGCAGGGGGTGAACAATGACAGCTGGTGTAAGGGTAAAACAGAGACAGCAGGTGTAAGGTGAACAGTGACAGATGGTGTAAGGTGAAAGGGACAGCGGGTGTAAGATGAACAGTGACGAGGTGTAAGGTGAACAATGACAGGGGTGTAAGGTGAACAGTGACAGCAGGTGTAAGGTGAACAAAAGCAGGTGTAAGGTGAACAGTGACAGCAGGGGAAGGGGAAAGTGACAGCAGGTGAAGGTGAACAGTGACAGCAGGTGAAGGTGAACAGTGACAGCAGGTGTAAGGTGAACAGTGACAGCAGGTGTAATGTGAACAGGGCCCGAGGTAAGGTGAACAGTAAAGCGGGGTGGTGAACAGTGACAGCAGGTGTAAGGTGCAGGCAGCAGGTGTAAGGTGAACAGTGACAGCAGGTGTAAGGTGAACAGTGACAGCAGGTGAAATGAACAGTGACAGCAGGTGTAAGGTGAACAGTGACAGCAGGTGTAAGGTGAACAGTGACATGGTGTAAGGTGAACAGTGACAGCAGGTGTAAGGTGAACAGGGACAGCAGGTGAAGGTGAACAGTGACAGCAGGTGTAAGCTGAACAGTGACAGCAGGTGTAAGGTGAACAGTGACAGCAGGTGTAAGGTGAACAGGACAGCTGGTGTAAGGTGAAAGGACAGCTGTGTAAGGGAACAGTGACAGCAGGTGTAAGGTGAACAGTGCAGCAGGTGTAAGGTGAACAGTGACAGCTTGTAAGGTGAACAGTGACAGCAGGTGTAAGGTGAACAGGGCAGCAGGTGTAAGGTGAACAGTGACAGCAGGTGTAAGGGACAGTGACAGCTGGTGTAAGGTGAACAGTGACAGCAGGGAAGGGAACAGTGACAGCAAGTGTAAGGTGAACAGTGACAGCAGGTGTAAGGTGAACAGTGACAGCCAAGGTGAACAGTGAAGCAGGTGTAAGGTGAACAGTGACAGCTGGTGTAAGGTGAACAGTGACAGCAGGTGTAGGGAACAGTGACAGCAGGTGTGGTGAACAGTGACAGCGGGTTTAAGGTGAACAGTGACAGCTGGTGTAAGGTGAACAGTGACAGCAGGTGAAGGTGAACAGTGACAGCAGGTGAAGGGGTGAACAGGGACAGAAAGGTGTAAGGTGAACAGTGACAGCAGGTGTAAGGTGAACAGTGACAGCTGGTGTAAGGTGAACAGTGACAGAAAGGTGAACAGTGACAGCAGGTGTAAGGTGAACATGAAGCAGGTGTAGGTGAACAGGGACAGCAGGTGTAAAGGGACAGTGACAGCAGGTGTAAGGTGAACGGGAACAGGTGTAAGGTGAACAGGACAGCAGGTGGGTGAACAGGGACAGCAGGTGTAATGTGAACAGTGACAGCAGGTGGGTAAATGACAGCAGGTGGGGAACAGTGATAGCAGGTGGGTGAACAGTGACAGCAGGTGTAAGGTGAACGTGACAGCAGGTGTAAGGTGAACAGTGACAGCAGGTGAAAGGTGAACAGGACGCGGTGAAGGTGAACGGGCAGCAGGTGTAAGGTGAACAGTGACAGCAGGGGGGGAAAGTGACAGCAGGTGAAAAGGGGAAAGGCAGCTGGTTAAGGTGAACAGTGACAGCAGGTGGGGAACAGGGCAGCAGGTGGGGAACGGGACAGCAGGTGGGGAACAGTGACAGCTGGTGAAAAGGGAACAGTGACAGCAGGTGAAAGGTGAACAGGGACAGCAGGGTAAGGTAAACAGTGACAGCTGGTGTAAGGTGAACAGTGACAGCAGGTGAAGGGGAAAGGACAGCAGGTGTAAGGGCAGTGACAGCTGGTGGTGAACAGTGACAGCAGGTAAAGGGAACGGGGCAGCAGGTGTAAGGTGAACAGTGACGCAGGTGTAAGGTGAACGGGACAGCTGGTGTGGGAACAGTGCAGCAGGTGTAAGGTGAACAGTGACAGCAAGTGTAAGGTGAACAGTGACAGATTTGTGGTGAACAGTGACAGCTGGTGGGTGAACGTGACAGCAGGGGGGGAAAGGCGCTTGTAAGGGGAAAGTGACCAGGTGTGGGAAATGACAGCAGGTAAGGTGAACGTGACGCAGGTGAAGGTGAACAGTGACAGGGGGAAAGGGAACAGAGACGGGTATAAGGGAACGGGACTGTTCACCTTTTCAAAACCGAGCGGGTTTCCAACATTGGTAATGAAGTCTATTATGTTGACCACGGTACCGATATATTAAATAAAAGTATACAAATGCAACTAATTGACATTTTATTGTGGCAACGTTTGCTGGGTTTTTGCCCCTTTCAAGCAATACATGGAAAGAGTGAGGGGGAATATACTGGTGAGTAGTAGTAATATCATTGTAGTAGTATAAATCAGTTTTGTGTAATATCAGTTTTTGTAGTAGTAATATCGGTAGTAGAGTAATACCCCTTGAGTATAGTTAACCCGGATAGTAAATCGTTGTGGGTAAACAGTTGTAGAGTATAAATCAGGAGAATATTAGTTGTAGAGAAATAAAGAGGTAATATCAGGAGAGGTAAATCAGTTGTGTTGTAATATCAGTTGTGTAAAAATCAGTTGGAAAAAATAGGGAAAAAAAAAAATGAAGAACAATCAACGCACATACGTAAAAGGTTATTGTTCTTCCTTTTATATTACTACTACTCAACTAATATTCACTTCAACTAATATTTACTACTACAACTGAAACTACTACACAACTAATAACTCTACTACAACTGATATTACTTCTACAACAATATTACTCTCACAACTAATATTACTACTACTACAACTAAAATTTTCACACAACTAATATTTACTACACAATATTCTACCACAACTGAATTTTTTCAACTAATAATACTACTACTACTATACCAAATTTAAAACCCACTCTGTGTCCATGTATTGTTTGTAAAAGGTTGACAACTCTGGAGACGAAAGTTTTGTTCTTTTTAAATATTTGGGGGGAAATTTTGCCAAAAGGTACTGATAGACTGGCTCCCCCTGACGAGCTCATCAATTGGGGGTAATGAGCTTGGAACACGACACTGGTTCAGGGATGGGACATTGCTCATCTGAGCCGAAATATTAGCTGGGTGGTGACGTGTATCATCTCGTTTTAAGATCCGGTGGTTTTTTCCAGAATAAATTTTTGGGAATGGTGATCCGGTTTGTTAAATTCCGGTTTTTTTTTGACATTTTTTATGTCCCCTTGGGGTTAATTATGGATCTTGCAGTGCCTTCTCCAGTGACAACAGGAGCACTGCCCCGGTGCCATGAGGGCCCTCTTTCTCCTTTTTTTTTTTAAAGGATTTCACAAAAATTTGGTTGGATTTAACTTTATTGACAACTAAGAGCTTTTGCCTACATCAGCTCATTTGAAAGCATTTTTAATGTTATGAAACATACAAGTAGGGAACAGGATGAAGTTGGACCTGTGGGCCCCGCATTTTCATTTGATCACTGATTTTTTTTTCATTGGTGTCATTATACTGTACAAACATGTTTCAGACATCCTAGGAATAAATGCCCCCCGATGAAGTTAGTTGCTGCTTGTTGCCCGTCTTGTGGTGTAGAAGCTCACTTCCCCACTGTCTACGGAGTGGAGTTTTAAAGGTGGTACTTTGACAATACTGGCCTTGTTCAAAAAAATGGTCACCCAATCCCTCTTGTGTTGACGGCTCTGCTGAAATGACAGATCTGTCCAGGCGAGGGGATAAACCCCCTTTTTCTTGCTCTGTTATGAAGTCGTACGTGAAGGGGGGGGGCGGGGGAATCCAAAAAAATTTAGCATACTAATGGTGTAAGCGTACATGTCTCATCCCCGAACCTTGAAGCCTCTACTGTCAAGAGATGTTGTTTTCTTCTCCAACACTCTTCCCCCAAACAACTTCTGGTACCTCTTCTCCAACACAACTTCTGGTACACGTTTTCCCAAACAATTTTGGACACTCTTCCCCCAAACAACTTCTGGTACACTCTTCCCCCAAAAAACCCCGGGGGCCCGGGTTCGAGACACGGACGAACTAAAAAAAAAAAAATACTTTTTAAACTGTAGCCCTGTGGAAGGCGACTCTCACCACGGGGGCCGGGGGGTTGAGCCCCGGGGCAACCCAATTTCCCCCCAAAATTATAATTTTGCACTCTATGAGGTTCAACTCCAGTAGCTGTTTGCCCCGAGCAAACATGCAGTCTGTCAGAGCAAAAATGCAGTCTCCCCAGCACCCCTTTTCCGGTCCTCGTCTGATTGCATTCCCCTTAGTTTCACATTGTCTGCCAACGGGGGTATCTCTAGTGTATCCTTTTTGTCATGTCATTAACGTAAACAAGAAATAGTACTAGTCTTATTTTGTCATCCTTGAGAACCCCCCTCGTCATTTTGCACCCTTTCCGACTTTTAAGGGGCACTGCACGTAGTTACCTTCCTGTTAGGTATGCCTTTTTTCCTTTTTAGGGGTTTCCCCCCGTTATTTCTTCCTAATGTTCTATCTTTTTTTACCAGTCTCTTGTGTGGTACTGTGTAAAAAACCTTTTTTCAGTCTAAGAAAAATAAAACTCCCCCTCCCTCTCTCTCCTGCCTTATATAAACCTGTTGCAGACCTCCAGTAGATTTATTAGACAGGATTTTCCACTACAAAACCCCGTGCTGGTTGTCTTGTATGAGCCCTCCTTTTCTACTTGTTCCACCATTCTTCTGTTAATCTTCCCATAACCTTACATGTTATAAATTTAAAAACCGTTGTGGTCTGATGGCCTCCCCCCCTTCAGTAGTACGATTACCAAGGTAGAAACGAGGAACGGCAAAAGGCAGCAGGGGTAAATACTTATTTTCCCCCTTCACCAAATAGCAACGGATGTACAATAAAACAGAGGATATGTAGTCAGGCAATGCAAGCAAGAGACACTGTGAGCACCCCTTTTTGGCCAAGCGGGAAAATTTCTTATGTTGATTCACGGGGCCCCCCCACATCACTTCACAAATCTGTCGGGCTTCCTTGTCATTGGCGGGCCCCAACGAGGGGGCCCCCCTTTTATCATACCCTTACCAACTGGTTCGCGGGTTTTTGGGGACATGCCTAAAAGGGGGATGACATACGCCGAATAAATTGTAATCTGCTCTATGCCTGTAGTGGGGAATGATCTGTGGTTTAATGTTACCTGTCTGTCTCCCCTCTTAAAATTTTGGGCTACATTTACTGGCTTCCCCTCTCACAGTTACTATGTGTCAGCATACTTGTTGAAGGTTGTTGCTAGTGGGGCACACAGTGCCTTTGCTCCCCCCCTCAGGACCCACGAAGAATATCTGGCCCAGTGCTTTTTTTCCTCTTTTTTAAATACTGGTTTTAAAAACCCCCGGCCCCCACTGCTTTGGTTTGATGGTAGTCTTTCTCTCCTCTGAAGATACCTTAAATTTCTTACAGAGCTCCTCACAGACTTCCTCACCTGTGAGCTTCCTTTTTAATGATTATCTGGTCCTTTACTGTTCCCCCCCCATGATGTGGTCATATAACAATTTTGCTTTCGGTGTTGTCTCAAATTTTTAGTGAGCCTCTCTTTTTTTTCTGTGCATAATCATTTCTGGTTCTTCTGTTGAATTTGTTGTTTTCCTGAGTTCTTTCTTTTACTTTTTTTTCCCTTTACTTTTGGTCTGTCTGCACCCTAAATAAACCATGGACTCTGTTCTTCCCTTGTTGTTCATCCCACTGAACTTCATTCAGAAATTGCCTCCTTACATACTTTCGTGCTGCTTCTCTATCCCCCCTTTTTTACCACAAGGTACTGGGACAATGTGGTCACCAAAAAACCCGGGGGGCCCTTTTACATGTAATATTCCTTATGTCAAAACCACTCAGGGGGAAAAACAAGGATCAGTCTTGGTGGTTCATCCCCTTTTCCCCTTTTTCTCTCTCTCTCTCTCTCTCTCTCTCTCTCTCTAGTTGTTTTCCCCCGCATGTTGGTGCATAAAATAAAATATCACCACCACCAGCTTAAATTTCCATATTTCCCCGGGCTCCTGTGTGGCTCAAGGTTGGCCCAGTCAGTCTCCTTTTAAAGTTCCCCATGACTGGCCATCTCAGCTAATGCATCAATCATTGCTCTGGTGTTTTCAATTTTTATTCTTGTGTGGGTTTTGCTGTTTAATGGATGGTTATCCATTGCTATTATCTTTTTTTAGGGCCCGGTATTAAGTGTGCCTTTTTTATAGTCATCTGTTTTTCCGTCTTTTTCCCTTCCTCACAGTCTCCAAAACTCCATTAGTTTCTGTCTTTTTCCCTTTAATCCATTTGGGGGAAATCACGTCTTAATTCCCCGGGGCATTATCGCTGTGAGTTTGTTAGGGCATTTTTGCTGTGAAAGGGGTTTTGTCTCAGGAGCAATCGCTGTGAGTGCTGTGCTCAGGAGCATTATCGCTTTTGAGCGCTGTGTCTCAGGAGCATTATCGCTGTGGGGGGCTGTGTCTCAGGAGCATTATCGCGGAGTGCTATGTCTCAGGAGCATTTCTTTTTAGTGCTGTCTCAGGAGCATTATCCTGTTAGTGCTTTTCTCAGGAGCATTATCGCTGTGAATTTTGTCTCAGGAGCATTATCGCTGTAGTGTTGTCTCAGGAGCATTATGCTGTGAATGCTTTTCTTAGGAGCATTATCGCTGTGAATGCTTTTTTCTCAGGAGCATTATCCGGGATTGTGTCTCCCCAAATTTGCTATTCCTTCAAGCTATCCATCATTCTCATTTTATATTTAATCTGCATTGGTGACCACTACCTTCAGTTCCCTTTCTGGTACTGGGCTCCGGGGTTAGAATTTTCCGAACCCCCGGGCCTTACACTTGGGTGAGGAACCCCAAAAGGGGGGGCCGGATCCCCGGTTGTAGAGGAGGGTGAATGAAAAAGGTTGGGGGTGAAAAAGGGCAGGGGGGGTTAGTGGGGGTAATTGTGGGGGAAGGGGGTTATGCTAAGGGGGACTTTGGGTTTTTTGGAAGGAGGGGATA